>JADWPR010000029.1:0-274168 GCA_016109585.1 Phialophora expanda
GAGCAGGCGAGGAGGCGAGCAGGGATCTTTGGTCTGGCCGGATCACGACAAGGCTGTGCAGTGCCCTGACAGACGCTGGGGGGGGGCCCCCCCCCCCCCCCCCCCCCCGGGCCCGCCCCCCCCCCCCCCCCCCTTGGTTTATGCCTAAACCCCCTCCTGGATCTCTCTCCGCCTCTTCGACCCCGACACTAACAGGGCCACTTCCATACTCTAGGAGCATGTCTCGTGTCGAAAGACGGCAAAGTCCTCGGCCGGGGCCATAACATGCGTGTTCAGAAGGGGAGCGCGACTCTACATGTGAGTAACTACTGCGCCCTTACCCTGCTCTCCCTGGCCGGGTAACCCACTGCACATTCATTCGTCTTTCCTTCCTTCCTCCCCTTTGCAGGGCGGTGGCTAGAAAACAAAACAAACCCATATTGCCGCTCAGGGCCAGGGCCAGGGCCAGGGTCCCGATTCAGTGATCCGGCCAGAACAAGTCTGTCTGAGTCTGTCCACATGCCCCTTCTTTGTCTACGTCGACATCATGTCAAAGGTGTACTGTAATCACGTCCAACACCACTCTAACACCGAGACGAGGGCGAAATCTCTGCGCTTGAAAACTCCGGCCGGCTCCCTGCGAGCGCCTACGCCGGCGCAACCATGTACACGACCCTCTCGCCGTGCGACATGTGCACGGGGGCGTGTATCCTTTACAAGGTCGCGAGGGTGGTGATTGGGGAGAACAAGACGTTTGTCGGAGGGGAGAAGTACCTCCAGGAACGGGGCGTGGAGGTCGTCGTGCTAGAGAATAGGGAGTGTGTGGACTTGATGTCGAGGTTTATTCAGGAGAAGCCGCATGTGTGGTGAGTGAGATTTCCTCTCTCTCTTTTGCGTCTGTCTACATATTGTCTACCGCACGGTACAATGTGTGAAAGCAAAGACTTTTGTTTTTTCTCTCGGAGGGGCCCAGCGCTAACTTGAATCCAGGAATGAGGACATTGGCGAGGAGTAGAAAGATACCAGGTACTCAGAGCCTGGCCCTTCCGCTGAACGAGGGCCCCCGATGCTTTGGGCGATCAGGCTGTACATCTGTGGACTTCCTCGAAGAAGAACTTCAGGTCATCCGGATTCACGCCGGGTGTGATGCCATGTCCGAGATTGACAATCCAGCGTTGCTTCCCGCCTCCGAAGCCTTGCGCCATGTTCTTCACGACCTTGGTGATAGCCTCATGGGTGCCGTAGAGCACACCGGGGTCGGCGTTGCCCTGGAGAGTTACGCGGCCTCTTGCGATCTTGACGGCTTCTGCAGGATCGTGCAGCCAGTCAAGCCCAACCACGTCGTAGCCCGAGTCACACAACTGGTCCAGAGCGTACCATGCTCCTTTGGCAAAGACCACCATTGGAACCACGTCCTCGCCCATCTCTCTTAGTCGCTTGGGTAGGTTCTCCGAGATGTACCGTAAAGACGGGAGTGAGAACTCTTTGAAGCTCGCCGGCGACAATTCTCCCGCCCATGAGTCAAACACCTGGACGATCTGTGCCCCGGCCGCAACCTGTAAGGCAAGGTATTCCACGCAAATTTCTGCCATCTTCTGCAGGAGTACCTTACTCTCCTCGCCATACTTGAACACCCACGTCTTCGCCTCCTTGAACAACTTCGTTCCACCCCCTTCGACCATGTAGCAGAGCAGTGTCCACGGGGCGCCGCAGAATCCAAACAAGGGGACCCTTCCCGCCAGCTTCTCTCTCGTCAACGTGATGGCTTTGTACACGTAGTCCAACTCCTTCTTGACATCGACTTTTCTCTTGACAAGTTCCTGGTACTGACCATCCTGTGGGCTCCTCAGTGGATTTGGAAATTTGGGCCCAATGCCGTCAATCATTTGCACATCCATGCCCATAGCTTGCGGAATCACGAGGATATCGGAGAAGATTATCGCCGCGTCGATAAGCCCATCGTAGCGGTCGATAGGTTGTAGGGTTAACGTGGACGCGATCTCGGGGGAGCGGCAGCATTCGAAGAAGTTGTGCGTGCCTTTTGCTTTGTGGTATTCAGGGAGGTAACGGCCGGCTTTGAGATGTTAAGATGCGTTCAGGAAGAGTCTGATAGGGGAGCGGAGGCACTGACCGCTACGGCGTACCTTGTCGCATCACCCATATTGGTGGTCTATCGACCTTCTCGCCTGGCAAATACTTTAGTGAGGATTGTTCCAGTGAAAGTGCGTGCTAAGCGGACCTCGTGCGGCGCGAAGAAGTCGATCATTCTTCAATGGCGCAAAGTCTCTTGGCATGCTGGATCTCTCTTGGAGGAAAGCTTCTAGAGGGGAGACAAGGTCATCTATACAGTCACCCGTATACCTAACGTCAAATCGAAATAAGATGGCGAGCGTCACATGAAATCAGCTTTGGGAGGGGCTCGAAGGGAGGGGCCTAGTCTAATTGGCCCGAAGTTTTGCCAGCCTTGCATGGACCATGCTTTCACGGCCGACAAGGCTGTACTGGATGCAGCAACCACAATTCAAGATACCGGATACCGCAAACGGTTCCATCTCTTCTCCTCTCAGTGGAGGCTGGGCCTGTTCGAGAGAAGATGTATTTGAATCCTCCATCAAGGCACACAATCAGGAAATGCCTTCTGCTTCTGGTGGAACAATCCCTTCCTCGTCTGCTTCCTCCTGCTCAGCTTCCACGGCCGCCTGACCCCTCTTCTTTCTTAAGTTTTCAAGACCGTACAAAATCTCCCCGGCGGGACTGAAGTTGCTCTTGTTCTTGTCCTTCTCTAGTGTTTCAGACGGGAGATCGCCTTTCTCGACCGTTAAAGCCGTGTTATTTAATAGCATCGCCAGACTCGACCGCTCCCACCGCAAGTCTGCTTCCGGTGACTCTGCTGCCGGGCTACCTTGGATGACTGTATCCTCATGCAGGTTGGAGAACAGCTCGAATGTCTCGAAGTAATCTGTTCTGGGTACCCCTTCCGGCTGAAGGGCTTTCATCGACCCGGGTTTGTGGACGGTGTCCACACTGACGATAATTTCCCAGAGTGCTGGGCCAACGCCGACGTCGAGAACATTGCCTCCCACTGTTATCGTCTGGTGATGCTTCAACTGACCCTCGTCCGTGAGGCTATAACTCAACAAAATTGGAACACTGTAGTTCACGGTAAGAATAAATATTCACGAGGATGGGTATGACTTACCCTTCGAAAGCGACGAGGAGCAAATGTGGAGGTCGTGCAGACCGCGGCGAGTGTCCCGAAACAGTGTAGTGGATTGGCCAGATATTGGACACAGCCAGGTGATCTAGTGAACGCTCCCCATCATCCAAATCAAGACAGCTGACGATGTCTTGTTTGACAGCACCCTTGAAAAGCTCTTCGTCGAGCAATTGTCCAGTCCGCCAGCGATACACCTTAAGGGAAGGCTCGCCGCTGCCTGCCACAAGTAGTTTCGAGTTCCAGGGCACGATACACAATTTGCTCACAAATTCATGATGACCTAGACAGTAATTCTCGATGACGTGTGCCTGCGTAATTCCTCGAGAGACTCGAATGTGCTCGTCTCGATCTGCTGTTAGGATATACTGGCGAGTTTTGAGCTCGACCGGCACTTCGGTGATCGCAACATCTGTCAACAACGAGACGTGACCCAACAGCAATTTGTGTTCGAACTGAGGGCCATCTTTCTTGGGCTGAGGCGGTTTTTGAAGTCGTTGTTGCTTCAGCGCTTCGAGGTTACCCTTGGTATGAACGGTCAACTCGGTAGCTGAAGGAGTGAAAGGTCTTTGTTGCTGATCCTCCTTTGGAGCTGGCGGAGTCCAGCCTTCTGTCGGATGAAGTGGCATCAAGTAAACGTCTCCAAACTTGTCTCCAACCACAATCCGGTTTTCATCCGGTGTCAGGACGACTGCACATATCCGTTTTGGCATCGGCCTGTATCCTCTCAGCGCGAAAACTCGCCAAAATTGGAGAAATGCTCCTTACCTCCGGCTTTTCAGGCACAATAACCCCCCTGACTGCACATCGAATATGGTGACTGATTTGTCCTCACTCGTGACACAGATTGCCGTCTTTCCATTGCTGGTGACGGCGATATGAGAGACGTTCGGCAAGGTGGTATTTTCTACCTTGGGTTTCCGCCGCTCACCCTTCTTCCTCTCCGAAATGATCTCGATTGATTCCCCTGAATCCTCCCGCGGGAGTCCCATAGGGGTGTCTTCGTCAAGCCTTTGCCTTTTCGCCGGCCGGCCGACATCACTATTGTTTGTGCTGCCGTTCTGGTTCTGATTCTCCTTGGACGGCGGCCACTGACTCAGTAGTGAACCATCTTTGAGATTGAACGTAGAGATTGAGTGTCCAGACGCCGCCAGGAGGAACGGTTCTTGGTTTTCTACCGGCTGGACACAGCACAGAATTTGAAATGGAGCAGTTACCATTTCAAGCCCGTCCCGGCTGTCACGGGGCAGCACAGGAACCCAGCGATATAACGTCAATTGAACGGCCTTCAGCACTCCTCTTACACTCCTGTTAGATGTATCGCGGTCGGGAACCCGCAAGGCATTTAAAAATCGTTAAAGAACAAAGTCACGTAGATTGAATTGTGCTTTGAATTCGTGCAGCATAGCAGCCATGACCAGTGGGAATGCTCTACCGTTGTCGCCAAGAGGCGTCTTAGGTAAGCGACGAAGCTCGCACATTACGGATTTGGTTCTCGAAAGTTTTAACTGTGAGGTTACAAGCATCAACCAACTTCAACTCATCAATCACACAGTTTGCCCTTAAATATCCTAACTTCATCCCTAAGAAGTCATGGGGGGCAAAAGCGGCACCAAAGCTGTCTACTTCGACAAGCTCAAGGGCTTGCTCGATGAGTACAAGTCGATCTTCATCGTACGTTCTTCGCAGAGAGGTGTAGACACGGCGCATTAACAATTCCACCAGGTCAGCGTCGACAATGTCTCGTCGCAACAGATGCACGAGATCCGCAGTAACCTACGAGGCGAAGCAGTCGTGCTGATGGGGAAGAACACCATGGTTCGAAGAGCACTCAAGGGTTTCATCGCCGACAGCCCGGAGTACGAACGTCTCCTACCTCATGTCAAAGGTGCGCTTAGTTATTTGTGGGAAAAGAAGGCTATAATAATCTGACAATTGGCAGGAAATGTTGGCTTCATTTTCACAAATGGTGACCTGAAGGCCACTCGCGACAAGATTCTTTCCAACCGAGTCGCCGCTCCTGCTCGTGCTGGTGCTGTTGCCCCCGCCGATGTCTATGTCCCAGCAGGAAACACTGGCATGGAACCCGGCAAGACCTCCTTCTTCCAGGCCCTCGGTGTCCCTACCAAGATTGCCCGTGGTACCATCGAAATCACCACAGATCTCAAGTTGGTCGAGGCCGGCGCGAAGGTCGGTGCTTCAGAAGCCACCCTGCTCAACATGTTGAATATCTCCCCTTTTACCTATGGTATGAAAGTGCAACAAGTGTACGAGGATGGCAACTCCTTCTCGCCGGACGTGTTGGATATTGAGGAGAGCCAATTGTTGAAGGCCCTGACCTCGGCCATCACAACCATCACCACCATCTCACTTGCCGCCAACTATCCTACTCTCCCTTCAATCATCCACAGCTTGATCAATGGCTACAAGAAAGTCATCTCTGCCGCTATCCCGATCGACTACGAGTGGGATGCAATTCACGAGCTTAAGGATCGTATTGCCAACCCTGATGCCTATGCCGCTGCTGCTCCCGCAGCGGCTGCGGCAACAACTGAGGAGGCCGCGCCTGCGGCTGCCAAGGAAGAGGAGAAGGAAGAGGAGAAGGAGGAATCCGAGGACGAGGGTAAGTTTACCTGTTACTACACAAAAGATCCAAGGCTTACTGACATCCTCCAGGCTTCGGTGGTCTCTTCGACTAAGTGCAATACTCGTTGGCGCGGAGTCGAACGTGCAATCGCGGATCAAGATCTCGACGCGACGCAGCTAGATCGGTAGACAGACAACATAGCTGCAATGACATGAGATACCTACCGCACCGATCATACCGCCTGCCAACTGTGACCCGCGGTGCGCGTCCTCCGGCATCACTCTGTAAGCTCAACCATCCCTTGACCACCTCAAAAGACTTTTTGTATGATGATCCATTTTTAACCCCGAGTACTTCGTTCAATGACGAACAAAACCACGCAACAACACTCTAATTTTTTGCTGACTGCTTTTTTCCGCTGACCTTGACTGTGCCTCTTGTAAAGACAATCACTGACTGCTTTCAAGGACTTAAACTAGTCATTGCATATCACGAGGCCCCTTCAGCCTTTCCTTCCACCGCAGGAGCCACGCATAGAGGCATTCCCGAAGACCCCACAGCATATTGTGCCTTTCCACGGTGGACGCACCGCACTTAAGTACAGGAACCAAATCTGGCTGACTTCTCCGCTTCTTTGATGTTGTTACACGCCATGCCACGCCTGGGGTTCCCTCAATCGCACTTCCAAATGAAGACAAAGTCGAGGCATGCTTGTTGGTCCGAAGATGCGCTGAAGGATGATCCACGTGCTCGGCCTATGCAACAAATTCTTTCGACTTCTTGTCTCCCTGTAGCACCACCGGCTTTTCCTTCCCCTGTATCTGCACAAATTCAGGGTCTGCCCCCGTACTGCTCGAGCTCTGCTTCACAGTACCGTCTTCCTTCGGCTTCTCCCAGCTCTCTTTGTACTGCTCCCAAAGCTGGTCTACGGAGAGACCAAAGATACCCTTCCAGAACTTATCCTCGTGATACCTGTGCCTTCTCATTATTTCGTTCATGTGACTGACAGTCCCAGCCCCACGCTTTTCTTCGAGCCACTCAAGGAACCAGCTGCTTCGTCGTTAGCATCCAGGAGCTGTAATAGTTCGACCATACACGGAATCTTTGAATCGGTACAGGCCGTGAGGAATCCTTACGCTGTCTTCTGGTAGCCCTCGTCCCACTTTTGCCCTCTGTTCTCGGGTGCACGGTTCCAATGGGGCGGGGAAAGGCCCGCTTTCAATCGAACAAAGTCCGCAATGCCTTCGACCAGACCTCCTGGTGCTGTCCCTTCGCAGTTGCCTTGGAAACAATGCACCATCTCATGAGTGATAACTCCGTCAAGCTCATGTCGTAGACCGGCCGGATCTCTGGAGAGCACACCTTGGACGTAATCGAGGGAGAGATGGATTTCTTTGTGCAGGTCATCCAGTGGCAACCCAGTAGTGTAGGCCACTCCGCCCATTGAGCGTAGAATTACAGTTACTGATCTTACTCTTGGAATGTCGTCGGGGCCGTATGGTCGATATAGCCATGCAACTACGTGTTCAATAGCGCGAGCGAGATACAGACCGCCGTCAAGAGAACTGCTGGCTACTTGTGCTGCTGGATGAGTGATGTCGTCGATGTGAAGCCGCAGAACTGGCTTGTGACGCAGCTGTGGAGGTAGAACGGGAGCCATATTAGCTGATGAGCGAGCCCCAGCGGCAATGGAAGCCGATAACCGTCGCGCAATAACCCAAGAGATGTTTCGCGTGGAATGGACACGCTGGCCGACGGAGGGTGGCGTCTTCGGTACCCGCGAAGAGTGGCGGCTCGATTGAAGGGCAGACTCCGTCCACGAGGCTTTGGGAAACGATTAAGCTTGAAGTGAACCTTGTACTTGTACTGCAAATTCTGATAATAATCTGGGCTGCGGTGGGTGTTGACTGAAGCAACTTTCGGCTCGCATGAGGCTCAGCCAATCAGACCGTGGGGCCGCGTCCTGATTGGCTACAATTCCACCACACCTGCTTGCCTTGCGCTCCATCAAAACATCCACCTTTAACAACACAACATCAGGGCGCCCTCCTTCCTACCAAACCGCGCACGCTTTTGCCACACACAAAAACAATAATCATAATAATAACAACAACAGCGGACGTTTTTCCACAAGGTCTGTGGATCACAACAGACCAAAGCGCCAACGCGTGAGTTATCAGGTACGCGAAAATTCTCCTCAAAGGCCGCCTCTGCTCTTGTTTTCTCTCATCCTTCACTCAACTCCAGATTCTATCTCACAGTTCTTGCTCCTGCTGAACTCTGCACACATCAAACGTCACCAAACCTTTCTGCCTCGTTGATCAATTTTTCTCACTGCTGCAAGCACTTTACATCTCTTCATTTCCCGTCTATCCCTTGTAAAAGACATTATGGGTGTCTTACAAGCAACTCGCCGACATGGCGTTTTTCCGCAACTGTATGCCTTTTCATCTGCCGTTCAATTCTCCTCCCGCTCTCTAATTACTGATAAACACGTGTACAGTCGGTATTACGACCACCAGAACAGTCGAAAACACCTTCAAGAAAATCGACGCAGCTCTCCCAGTTGCTGGAAAGGCCATCTATTTCGCCATTGCAGGCGCCAGAGCCAAGATGGTTGGCAAAACCTATCAAGATGTGCTCAACTTCCTGCAATACGAGTACACCCTCCCAGAAACGGAGGAAACCTGGAAAAAGCGTCAAGGTGAGTAACTGAAATGCGACAGCGGATACTTCTTGAGGCTGACAGCAATAAGATTTGCTCTCGGAACTCTCTGATTTTTTCGAGAAACGCAAGGAGAACAGCGCCCTTCCAAGTGATCTTGTCCAGAAAGTCAAGGCTATCTTGCCCCACATTCTGACTGTGAGTACTTCTGCCGTCAGAACTATTGTTCTCTTCACTGTCTAACGGCCTCTCCCTAGACCGCCAGCTCTGAGCGTACCACACTGTCTGCCCAAGCCTGTCGAGCTCTCTCAAACATTGTGAAGAACCTGGACAGCCATCTCCAGCCTCACCTGGACCTTCTCCTCCCAAGTCTCATTGCTCTCTGCGGCTCCACGAAGACCGTGAACCAGAAAAACGCCAATGATGTGATTGTCAGCCTGTGTAAACATGTTGGCTACAGTTCGCGCCTCTTCTACCATGTCTGCGCCGCCTTCAAAGACAGCCGCATTCCTCCCCGCACTTATGCTCCAGAGTGGCTCAACATCCTTCTACAGACATACCGCGCGCAAATGGATCGTGACAGAGATGGGGCTCTCACTGGCACTGCCATCTTCCAAGGGCTCACTGATGGACAAGTCAAAGTCCGCGAGAACAGCCGCGCTGTCTTCTGGACATACCACAAATTCGATCCCTCGGGTGCGCGCATGATCATGGGCGGCCTGAACTCTCATGCCCAAAAGGCTCTGCAAGCCGATTCACACAACCCAGATAAAGCCACCGCCAGTGCTGCCAAGGCTGCTGCTGCTCCCAGACCAAAGTCCGCTCTTGCCAGCATCAAAGCTCAGAACAAAGAACGCATGGCTCAAACTCAAGAGTCTCATAAACCCTCAAAACCTCACAACCCAAGTGAGGAACTCAGTTCACTCAAGTCAGCAGACTTCAAACTCTTTGGCAGCGTCGAAGTCGATGACAGCAAGAAGCCGAGCAGCCTGCTGTCAGCACCAGTCAGGAGACGTATTGTTGCCACGCCCATGGCCTCCTCCAGCAACACCAATGCCCAACGTCCTGAGTCCCGTGGCAGAGTTGCAGCACCAGCTCCTGCTGTTGCCAAAGATAACGGGACCAAAGCCGGCCCTGAAACCCTACCGAGCTCCAGCTGGGACACTGTCAAATCTACCAAGCTGGTCCCAGATAGCCTCCCCGCGTCCAGTTGGGAGAGCCTCAAGTCTGAGGGCAAAGAGAATGCGATGGCAATCAGGCCAAAGAAGAAGCGTTCGCCACGGCGCTCGCCAGAACACGACCGCCTTGCCTCTGAGAAGAAGACTCTGGCAATGGCCATTGAGTCTCTCCGTCGCAAAAGTCTCGACGCTCTCGGCTGGCGTAGGCTTAAGAAACTGCTCGAAGAGAACCCTGGTGCCTTGATCACCAAACAAGCACAGTTCAATGAACTGTTTGAACTTCTTATCACCAATGTGGCCAACTTGGACATGATTGCAGAGCCCCGAGACAAACGGCCCACCAACTACAACCATCCTGCCTATCACACACATACGATGCTCGTCTGCTTGATGCATCTCCAAGACCAATATCCCCAGTGGCCCGAGCCACAACCTGGGATGACCTTGTCTGCACTACTCATTGCCAGATGCAACTTCAGCTCCAGTTATGAGTCTGTCCTCACTGCTGTTGATGAGGGAGCTCTATACCTCTGCAACCGCTGCAACACCATTCTTCCAACCCTCGACGCCGTCCTCGACACTCTTCAGACAGTCGAACGTACCATTTCCTCAAATGATCCTATTGTTACACCCAAATCGACCGACACTATTTTTTCCAATAGCCTTCAGTCTCTAGCATCCGACTTTGGCCCTGAAAAGCCTCGTTTCGCCAACAGGCTCCCTATTGTCATGGACTTTGGCTTGAAGATCATCAATCAGCTGCTCTACCGGCTCGAGCAGAGCGGCGAGTCCCTTTACGAAATCCAAGAGGACCGCCTGGCCGGATACGCAACCTACCTTCTCGCCACATACAACTCTATTATCAAACGAGCCGTAATGAATTTCTGCATCAGTCTTCATGCCGTCGTCAAGCCGGAAAAACGATTCTATAACTACTTCAAGAAAGAGTCAGACAAGAACTTGATTCATTATTATGTTGACATCGCTGGGTCGCCCTGAGTGGGCTCATTGTTGCTTTGGAGTGTGCCGTTAACCACGCGTTGTACTGTATTATTATCATTATGAAGCACGCCGTCGTTGACGTGTCATGAAGCCATGGGTGGCAATTGGAAAGAGCCCAGTGTTCATGACCTTAGGAATGGCGTTCGGGGTAGATGGGCTCTGACAACGCATTGGATAGAAAGTTTTTGAAAATCCGCCTTTGTTCCTCTTCATTCCACTTGTGTTCACCCTTTAAAGCTGTACTCTACAACTACCCCAGGCCCGAGTCTGGACAATTCTCATCACTTCGCCGAGGCTCACAAAAAAGAGTCTGGCAAGACTGGATCCGGCAAACTTCACAACCCTCCCACGTTAATATGGATATGGTTGGTATCTAACGTGCAAGAACCAAGGGTCGCGCCAGCTATGCTTAAGAAGCTGTCACAATATGGTTGGCGCCGCTGGCAACAGAGTAGGTCGGAGTTCCACATGCTCATTCTGCTCAGTCTGCTCAGTCTTGTTGGGCTGGACCGCAGCTTGGGGTGTTGTTTGGTACCATCCTCGATCGTTTCCCAGCGGGAGTTTCACGGGCTCATCAAGGTTTCAGGGTCAATCTACTGTCCCGGAAGCGGGAATCCTCGAGGTTTAGGACAACCTTGTCGCAGATGCTCTCGTCGACAACCTCTTCCACGACAAGGACTTCTGGCAGACACATTGTGTTGAAAGGCGCCGAGGATCCCCCACCGCAAGCTACCCTGTGTGGTTAGAGCCTCGAGGACCAGGCTGAAGTCAGGGGCTATGCCAAGTGAAACAGTAGATTTCTGCATGGGGCCTTCAGCAATCTGCGATGTTGGTGCCACGAGCTGACGGCCAGAAATGGCCTGTCACCGCCAGAAACGTAATACGGAGATGACAGGAGCGAGCCGGCATTCTAGAGTGGCAAGGGAACGAAAATATCATGCAGAGGGCTATGCGGATTATCGGAGCGGCGGGCGTTTAGCTTCCAGGATGCGCCGCTGTCTGGTCTGGTAGGTCACGAAGGGAAGTACCGAGTACGTATGCTTCTTCTGCCCGGTACGGAGTAGTTGATGGGCATGAATCGAGGTGGAGATCCCTCAGATGAGGATTGCGCACTGCATCTGGCATCAAGCCCCTGAGTAGAAATTCGGGTTCTGGCTGTGATCACGCCAGCCAGCTCGCCATTGGAGCAAATGGCTGAAAATGCGCTCTCTGGCTTCTCCATGGTTCAAGTCGATCGGGCGGAACTAGAATGACAACGGTTTAGCCGTAGTGAAAGGCCCCTTGGAGCGACGCAGCCCACTTCGGCCATGCGAGCTCTCACTCGCTCGATTGCCTGTGCTAGGCCCGACGGCGGGGCTTCCAGGCGCGACGAGCTTTAACTAAAGAGGCACTGTTAGTCTCTCCTGGTGAGGCGTGCGAGGGCACCATCGACTAACTAGACCCTGATTGCGAAGTGAGCCTTTCCTCGTCTCGAGGACGCAGAGTCTGAGTCTGTGACCTCTGGAATTGAACACAAACAGCAACATCTCAACAACCACTTTTCGCTCCATCCACAACGGCAGCTGACAGCAACGATCTATTCTCCATGCGCCTTTGTCCCCCATAACCGGCTTACACACCTGCTGTGCACTGGAGTGTCATCCTATGGCTCCCAGATGACTTTCAATTGAGCGTTTGACCTGGCGTGAACCGTCACCGAGCCCGAGCGTCTGCGCAACCACACCCCAGTCCGACCGTTTTATGCACGAGCTGACAACCACGATCCTTACTCAAAAAACTTGTTCACGTTCATTCCCTCCTCCGACTCCCGTACGACAATTAGGAGACCAGCCATTGAACGATATCCTCCGCCTCTGTTCTGTGGTGGTCGTCTTGCGACATTCGTTGTCCAACAAGCACACCTACACCCACGCTCACTGCGGAATCAGCGCAGCACCAACCGACAGCTAGGTTTTGTCCCGATTCAGTGTTTCAGCTGCCGGCCAGCCAGCACACGACATTCGACAAACGATCACAGCAATCATTGCCCCTCGGCTGTGCGATGTACACGACTTGCGGTGTTTGACCTTCACAAGCAGGATTATTAATGCAATAACCACTTATAGTGGCAACAAACGGCGTTGGACCCGGTTTGCACATATTTCGGCCATATGTGGACGTAGTGCCAAATACCGCGAGCCAGAAGGACATAATGGCCACTGCGATGGAATCACCCCTAGCCTTCCCTGACTCCCCCATGGAGCCAGATGAGTCCGCCTATCCTTGTAAAGGTTGTGGACAGGTGAGCCTTCCCTACGACAGAGTCCAGACCAAAGCTGACAAGTCCCGTTGAAGATCCTCGAGGAAGGCAAGGCGTTTGAGCTAGGTACGGGCCTCCGGCTTCATTTCCCCATTACTGAAGATCAATATTGACGGGTTACAGCTGGCAATAGATGGCACATCAACTGTTTCCGCTGCAATACGTGCGGCACCCTCCTCGACTCCAACGCAAACCTCCTTCTCTTGGGCGACGGCTCACTGATATGCAACAACTGCACCTACAGCTGCAGCAATTGCTCAAACAAGATTGAGGACCTTGCCATATTGACTGGTGATCAGGCCTTCTGTGCCAATTGCTTTAAGTGCCGCAATTGCAAGAGGAAGATTGAGAACCTGCGATATGCGCGGACGTCGCAAGGCATTTTCTGCATGGACTGCCACGAGGCTTTAATGGCCAGGAGACGGAAGAGGTCTGCTAAGAACACGCGCTCTAAACTGGCCAACAACGTCCAAGATAAAGCTTTGCCTGCAATCCCGCCTCCAGAAGCCAGGAGCACCGCCTACATCCCAGAAAAGCAGTCATCCCCTTTTCTTGAAGTCTATGCCGAATCCCCTGCGTCGGGTGTACCTTCTGTGGGTAAGACGGTCAGCGAATTGCAAGCAGACCCGGACTCGAGGCCATCCACCTCGGATCAGAATGCTTCGAGCGGTAAGCACCCGACCTCCGATGCCTATGACTCGGTTGCTAATATGGCATATTGCAGACATGCTCACATTACCCTCCACGACCTTTCGCAATAACAGACACTCGATGATGTCGCAACGGTCGGATCTATCGGGGGGTGGTGGTGGCGGTGAAGAATTCCTGATACCACTCGCCTTCGACCCTACAGCGCAGCCTGCCACCCAGACGCCCGGCACTCCCAACCCAGTGACGCAGAAATCCGCCGATGAGAAGCCTACAGACTATTTCACAAGCAAGGCCACACCCCCAGTCACTCAAGCACCGCTCTCCAAGTCGAACACGTCGAGTCCTCATATTGCCTATCAAGAGAAGGGTCGTCTGCCTTCAAGAGAGGTTGTCGAGCAAAGTCGCAGAGGCGGAAATGTGAGCCGATCTGGCTCTGCGGCCGCTTCGCCCTACATCTCAGGCGAGCAGCCCCAGAACAAGAAGTCAGAGGACTCCCCTCGGCTGTCGCAAATAGCTCGCACCAACGAGTCGCAACAGGACGACAAGTTTAGACTTGAGGCAGCGCCGAAAACCAAGAAATTCTCAACCTCGACGTCAAGTACTCGCTCAGAGGGGTCAACTCCTCGAGCCGATGTGTTGACGGATCCTGTCGAGCAGTTTGCCTCCGCCTCCGCCTCCAAGCCCTTGACTATACCAGATATCAGCTCACCATCAGATCGTGGCTACTCGACTCCTGGACTGTCGAACGACTCAAGTCCAGTCTACAGTGCCTCCAATGTGTCCCCTAAACCTGCGCATCTGCCTGCGGCATCTATACTCCAGAACTTACCCAAGCGAGGTGACTCCTTAGACAGTGCCAAACGGAACCAAACAATACCCAGGAAAGAACTGAGCGCCGCGGCCAATATCTCTGGGGTTGGGGGCTCTGTGAATGGAACTTCCACCGCATCAAAAGCGCCTGTTGATCTAGCAAAGGCAAATGGTGGAAAGGTTATTTCTGGTCCCATTGGTTCGCCAAATTCCAAGAGCATATTCGACACGGCAGATATCTCGATGATACAGGACCTTCACAATACCGGTGCTGGTAAGGCCAATGAGTCTTTCGTCGACCCACGGATGCCGCCTATACCACCTGGCGATCACGCGAGGGCCCGAAACGAATCCTTCAGCACGTCCCAATCCGAAAACCAACGATATATGGAAGGCTCGAAATCCCCCGGCCTTCCAAGATACTCCGCCGGCGGAGATTTCAGTATGGATGAGGACATGGCACGGATAATGTCCGGTGAAGAACCAAGCCCTGCCGAGTCGTTCCTTAGGAGGGTTTCGAATTCTGTCCGCCATGGCCGCAGCTATAGTGATAGGACTGGACGACTTTCGAAAGACCGGTGGCCTCGCTCGCCTGCCATGCCAGGATCTTCCATTGCACAGGAAATCAGTAGTCCCAGCAGCGCATCTCCTGAGCATCGTGATGAACTTGCCTGGTTCAAGAACGAGCTTCGACGAGAGCGACAGAAGACAGTTGAGCGAGAGAAGCGGATAGCTGAGCTCGAGATACAGCTCGACTCGGCCGATTTCAAACAGGTGAATGTCGAGCTCAAGGAGAAGAGATCCACGATGGTGGTGCTCGATACACAAAAGGAAATCGTAATCAGAGAATTAGAGGTGCTGACTGAGCATCTGGCTGCCGCGAAGCACAGTGGCGAGCCCTTTGATTTAGGAAAGATGAGCAACACAATACTTCGTGACTTTGCAGAGGCACTCGAGAAGTTGAGGACCTCATTTGCTCCTCAGATCGAAGCATCGATCCAGAAGCGAAATGATTTGGTGGATGAAATTGCCAACCTGACTCAAATGAAAGACAAAAGCTTCATGGAGTTTGAACAACTATCTTCGAAGAACGCCCAGTTAGCCGAGCTCAACAATCAGCTGGTCCACCAGATACAAGGCTTGTACAAGGCCAATTCAGGCGCTCAGGAACAGCAGAAGCCGACGATGAACGGACTGGGAATCTACTCTCATCACAAGGAGAAGTCACAGCTGTCTTTCGACTCGAGAGATACCTTGCGCAACATGTCAACTGACTTGACCAACATTGATTCAGCAAGTACCTTACAAGGCGAGGCTGAGCCGGTGACTGTCATACAAGGGCCTCAAATGGTGAATATCCGGCCCAAGAAGTTCGACTGGAGAAAGGGTCAGAAGGTCGCCAAAGGGGTCACGAAAGGACTGAAAGGTGCTTTCTCCTCCA
Source organism: Phialophora expanda (assembly GCA_016109585.1). Lineage (NCBI taxonomy): Eukaryota > Fungi > Ascomycota > Eurotiomycetes > Chaetothyriales > Herpotrichiellaceae > Phialophora > Phialophora expanda. Next base: position 15,827 of record JADWPR010000029.1, read on the forward strand.
CTCAGCAGAGCTATAGTAGAGACCTGCAGTTTGCGGAGACAGGAGCCTATGGAGCGACAACTACCCTAGGTCAAGAGTACTCTAACCTGCCAAAAAACAATCCGGAGCCCCTCAAGCAGAGTGGCTTTGGCTTCTTCAGCAGCCAGAAGACAGCTCCAAGGCAGAACGGGCTCTACGCGCAACAGGCCAACGCCAGTACACCGTCTTTGTTGGCCGAGGCTGGTGCCCGTAAGTATCGACGCGCGTCCACTGTCATGCTTCTGCTAACTGAACGAACAGAACTGTTTGGGTCTGAGCTTGAGCACCGGGCTGAATTTGAGAAGACCACCATTCCTGCGATAGTGAAGAGGTGTGTCGAGGAGGTCGAGTCGAGGGGTGAGTACCATGGAAGGCCACCACATGTCCTGGCACGGCTAATGGTTCCCAGGTATGGATGTCGAAGGCATCTACCGCAAGTCCGGTGGCAACTCGCAAGTACAACAAGTGAAAGACTGGTTTGAGAATCCCACGAAAGACTTCGACATATCCGACCCGGACCTGGACATCCACGCTGTTACTTCTGGATTGAAGCAGTATTTCCGACGACTCCCAACTCCGCTCATCACCTACGAGGTGTATGATAAGTTGCTTGATACAACGTCAATCGAGGACAAAGAGTCAAGAGTTGACGCCATGCAACGAGCTTTGGACGATCTACCTAGAGTACACTACGAGACTTTGGATTATCTGATCGGACATCTTGCACGGGTGGTGTTGCAGGAGAAAGAGAACCTCATGACGAGCATGAACATTGCAGTGGTGTTTGCGCCGACGATCATGCGGCCTGAGAGTGTTAATCGCGAGCTCAGCGACACCAAGATGAAGAACGAAGCAGTGATGTGGTTGGTCGAGAACAGTGACAGGATATTTGGCAGGTGAAGCCAGGTTGCGAGCATTGAATAGGAATCTTTGGGTTGGACTGAGTTGCATGGCGGCGGAAGCGAGGGGGTTTCTGGCCGTCAATTCATGATCAACGACACTTGTTTGGGAGTGTATCGAGCCATTTCAGCCTGGCGTCCCTTTGGGGGAGTGAATTTTGAGAGATTAACAGCAGACTATCCTTAGGATTTGCGATTGTCTGTCTGGGATTGGGACAAATTGGGGCGGGCCTTTGTGAAGCGCCGCTGTATCTGTCATTTTGAGATGGGTTCGCAGAGGATAGAGTGTCAAACAGCGAAGACCGGACTCCGAGAACTCCAGGCCGCACATTTCAGACTGGTGATCTAGTGACAATGGTTGGAAAGGAGATAATTGAGGAATGGGAGAAGCCTGAAGACTCGTCTCTTGCTCCGTACAAGTAAAGTACTGGATCAACACCTGAAGCGATTGGTGGTCGGATGCCCATAAGCGGAGACGCCCAGCTTCACCAGTGGCCGGGAAGATGCGCTCCACCGGCTCCTTAGGCTCGCAGTCCAACATGGCTCACTTTCGCTACACACTCCACGCACCACACGTCTGGGTCCTCCAGAAGACCTGCACTTCGGTCGCAGCCACCTCCTCGCACAACGGCACATCGTCATGAGTCCGAAACCCTGTCTCCGCATGCTGTCCTGCCATGAGTGATTCGGCGCCCTCTCTCCCCTATCGTTATCCGCCAGGAGATGATGCTGTCGTCTTCACTTGGTTCCCACGATGAATCAGCAACCTATGTACGGCGGGCCTCGTCAGGCCATGCCATTTACGAACGGCGTACAACCTCGACAGAATGGTAGGCCGGCGGAGCAGCAAGGGAGCAATCAGTCCCGTGCGGCGCAGTTTGAAGATGAGAAGCAGCGCATTATTGAGGCGTGCTTCAGCAAACGAGATCCTGAGGGAATGCAACTGGAGTCGTATATCACCCACGTCCGAGTCCTCGAAGACGCCTCGTACCCATCCTCCCCTCCTCCGCCAGACTCGCCTCCCCAGAACAAGAAACATCGGGTCATTCTCGTCGCAGTCCGCCGCTCCGGCAAGGTTAGAGTCCACAAGGCCCGTGAGAATCCGAACGGCTCCTTCTCCATCGGCAAGACATGGAACCTGGACGAATTGACCGCAATCATCTCATATTCTTCTCTTGTGCCCGCGAATCCGCAGCAGCAGATGGAGAAGCAGTGGGCATCCAACACCGGCTTCACCGTCTCCCTGGGCAAACCATATTTCTGGGCTGCGGCGACTGCGAAAGAGAAGGACTTCTTTATTGCCAGTCTCATCAAGATCTATCGGAAATATACTGGCGGAAAGGTCCCGGAGCTTATAGGGTTCGCCCCCCAGGAAGTCCAGCAGCTGGCTGGTGTGCCCTCTGCCCTGAACACTCCTACATCCAAGACCGCATTCTCTCCCATCGTCCCAACTCCCACTCCTCCGCCTCTGGCCCAACAACCTTTTGCTCCACCTCCAGGAGTACCTGGGTTCAGTAGTAATCGACCACAATCTCCATATGCGGCTGCTCAGGCACCTCCGAGCCGGGATGGCCCTCGAGTCGATTCGCAAGAACAGCATCGGACATTTGGCCGCCAGGACTATCGCCCCCCCACGAGAGAACAAGCACGACCCCCTTCGTCTCAAGCCGATGAACGAGAAAGGGGACCGGGCCTCCCACCCAGACCGATCCGAAGAGTTCCTCCGCCAGAAGACTCTCGCAACCAACCTTACGGCGCTCGCCTTACACAAGAAGATGCTCGGAAGCCGTCTTTGACGGATCCTCTACAGCCGGCTCCGCTTCGACCCTCGGTCAGTCCGAAGGCGTCCCAATCATCGCTTGAGCGCGCCGAACCTGCTCTTGAACCGCAACCTCTGAGACCGAATGGTCTTGTAGTCACAAAGGCCGGCAATCGGGATTTCTCACCGAGAGGAGTTGGGCTTGCACCTGGTCAAGATGTACCTAGGGATACAGGGCGGAACGAACAGTATAGTGGCTCGAGACCGAGCACCGCAACGAGTGATCGCAGAACTCCGGACGCTCCTCCTAGCCTCCCGGTGGCCCTTCCCAGTCTTCCTGCGCTTGACTTTGACCTATTCCCGGAGCAGAAGAAACCAACGGCACCACCAGTTCGCGCAGACTTGAAGCCTGATCAACCAGGCCCACCAAGTCAGAGTAACAGTACCTTTGTGACACCACTAGGGACTCCAAGCGCCGCAAAAGATGAAGAGCAGCAGCGGAAGCCCGATTATTTTGCAAACGAGGAGCTCAAGGCTCAAGGAAAGCAATCCGAAACAAACGTTTCCGGACCACCGCCGATGCCAATTTATGCTCAAGTGACTACGCCAGAACCTGAAGCGCTTCCGGCTACCAACGAACCCGCATCACCTGAGTCGGTTAAGTCTCCAGCTCCGCCGAAGGTTGAGGAAGAGTTCCGTCCTGGCCTGGGACCCATGGTCAAGAAGAAATCCGGCAAGGACATCGCCACTCAGTTCAGGAAAGCCGCTCTCGCTGCAGCTGCCTTTCAGCCTCGTCAAGGTGGAGCTGGTGCGCGCTTGAAAGCAATGCAGGACAAGTTATCCAACGAGCCTGACGGCGTCACCAGCGTGGTTCCGGCGCCGATGAAAAGGGGAATGAGTGGCGACAGCGTGCGAAGCGGAACTCCTGATATGGCCACCCCTGATAAAGAGAAAGATCAACCCACGCCCAAACTTCCGCCTAAAGACGCCGTTCCGCGAGTGCAGCTTGAACGGTCAGCGACCTCAGAAACCGTGCCAGGAAAAGAGTCTCCAGCAGCGAGACCGATTCCTGCCGAGGCCGATGGAGAAAACGAAGAGACAAAGGTGGAATCCTCTGAGAAAGTCCGCTCAGCCTCGCCTCAGAAAAAGCGTAGGGCGAGACTCGAAGCAGAAGTCGAAAAGCACTGTACCGAACTCCAGATCGATCCGCGCCTTACTGATGGCGACGGAGCAGATCTCGACGAACTCATGACAGAACTTGGCTGGGAAGGAAAGCTTACGGACTACGACTACGTGGACAAGTACGAGACCGACATCCACAGGGAGATCGGACGAGCTCAAGCCAGTGGCTGGCTGGGCCACGTCGAACACCAAGAGAGCAAGGTCCTTGAACTTGCTACAGCGTTCGACAAGGCCATCGCCGAGTGCGAAGAACTTGATGGGCTCCTGACACTGTATGCTCATGAACTGGACACTCTCCACGAAGACATTGAGTACATTGAAGCTCAAGGACAGGGCCTGCAAGTGCAAACGGCCAACCAGAAGTTGTTGCAGGCTTCGCTGAACACCTTGTTGAAGACACTGTCCATATCTCCGTCAGACCTGCGAGCATTGCAATCAGCACCCATGGATAGCTATGACGGCGTCACCGCGATCGAAAGAGCTTTGGCTCTCCTGTACGACGCAATGCTGACAATCGACCCGGAACTCGGTCAGAACAAGCTGAAGCGAGCTGCTTCTACTGCAAACCGCCTTGGACTAGGCAAGGATCCCGAAGCGAAGATTGACAAGATGCGCGCCGTCCGCGAGAAGAAGGACGAATACAAAGACGGAAGCATGATGTTTGTCAACCGCATTAACCAACACATGAAGATGATGTTCTCGCTCGTAGAACAAAGGACAAGCGAAGAAAATGCAAGCGCGAGTGTCTCCTCTGGCACCTCCTCCTTCACACTGAACCTGCGGGCATACAATGCTTCAAGACAAGAACTCTGGGTCTACAATGCCATGATGCTTTTCGTGCGAGAGGTCAATCAGTACGAGTGGCAGGTGTTGATCAGCAGCTACGAGCGCAACTTCAACGGCATTTATCAAGAGCAGTTCCGTGACTTTGCAGAGAGCCTGAAAAGGACTGTCAGGCAGCCGACTGGTGAGGAGCAAGAGCTTCTGTTCACTCACCAGGAGAAAGAAAAGGCCGATGAGTCCAACCTCTCGACCGCAGCCCGCAAGCTCACAGTCAAAGGACGCAAGACGGTCAAAACCAGCGCATTGAGACAATCATTCGGCGGCGACAGGAGGGATGGCAAGCCCGACGCGTGGGCTATCTTCGACACAGTCCTCGAACAGCAAGCTCTTGCGATCTTCGAGGAGCAGAATTTCATTGTGCATTTCTTCCACTTGAACTCTCAGGCCACGGATGACTTCGTCGAAGTGATCAGGTCTCAGCCTCCCGAGCAGCGCAAACTTCCCAACCTACAAACCAAGCTGTCGTACGATCCAGATCGCAATATGGCCAAAATTGTCCAGAATACCACTGATGGGATCTACTCTTTCTGGCCTTCCCTTTTGCAAGGTCTCACGGAATGGGTCTTTCGCCTCGACTCGCTGCAAGGCGTGGGCGTGCTCGTGTCCCTGGAACAGTGTCTATCCAAGTATGAAGAAACAAACCAGGAATTCATCACGCGGACGGTGCGTGCGCTTCATGAACGAATCACCGGTCTCTTCCATAAATTCGTCGAGGAGCAAATCCGTGCGATCGAGGAGACCAAAGTCAAGGTAAAGAAACGAAAAGGATTGATTAGTTTCATGCGCGTTTTCCCCGACTTTGTGGCGGCGATAGAAGAAATGATCCCCCAGCAGTTCGAGCACCAGGAATCGCTAGAGGTGCGGTTTATCGTCAACGACGCGTACAATAAGATCCTCAAAGCCATGTGGGAATCCCTCAACTTTATCGCGAAAGATAATCCTGCAGCAAATTCTGTCGGGCAGACACACTCCAATGCTCCGTCCTCGGGCGATCCAGAGGATAAAGAAGCACTGAACTACCACATCCTGCTTATTGAGAACATGACTTTCTTTGCGGATACGGTGTCCACCCACAGCAACGTGATTCTTGAGGAGTGGGTTGAAAAGGCGGGACGGGACCAACTTTCTCACCTGTCGCAGTACACCGATGCGGTGATAAGGCGCCCGCTGGGCAAATGGTTGGATTTCTTGGAATCGATTGAAGCGCTCATGAACAAGGGCGATGGCTCGAACGTCGCCATCATTGCAAAAATGCCGTCGCACTCGAGGAGTACAGCGAAGAAGATCCTCGGAAATCACGACGCAAAGGAAATCAGGAAGGGTGTGGAGCTGCTTCGGAAGAGGGTTGAGAAGCATTTTGCCGCAGATGACGGGGAGGTAGGTGGAAACAGGAGGGCACTTGTAGAGAGGGTGTTGGACGAGTGTGTTGTCAGATATGCCCACGCATGGGATCGCATGAAGGTCATTATCGAGAGGGTCTACGATGGAAGTCTAGAGATGGACTGGAGGAAGGACGATGTGCAGGCCTTGTTTAAGCGGTGAGCCCAAATCAGAGAGCTGTCGGATATGGGGGATGATTTCTGACATGCTTGCGTATCGCACGAATGACCAAAACCAAGAGGCAGGCAGGCAGGCAGGCATGGATGCATATACAGCGACCGACCGTCCAGCTGAGACAAGAGAAGTTTGCAAAATGCGCGACAGAGATCCATGGAATTCCCAAGTGTCTTGTAATGCGGTGCGTTGCTTTGTGATGCAGCAGGGCAGGGCGCAATACCTTTGGGATACTACTGCCTTGTATCGAGCAACGAGACCAAAAAAGACGGTCACGTGTCTTATCTGATGGTGACGGATGCTACGCAACGTATGTACCTACCTATGTGTGTATGTGTGTATGTATGTAAGCATGTTTATGGGATGAAGCAATGGAGTTCCTGGGGATAACTTAGGTCCTCTCAGGGTGTAGGAAAGGGAGGAGGGGCTGTGTGATAGCAGGACAAACAAGGTGCAACTCGACCTCTTTGCTGATCATGCTGTATTTAGTGCTGGAACACCGGACGCGGTATGTTCGTTGGACCGGGCATCCATCTCAAGCTAGTTGCCCAGGACGAGGACCGTCATCCCCTTCGATTTTGTCATGTCGCGCTTAGCGCGTTGACTGCTTTGCTTGGAGGGGGCTGGACTATTTGACTGAGTTTGAGTGCATGAGAGAGAGGGCCGGGAATGCGTGAGAAGATGGATTATTCTTTTCCCGCCCAGGGAGGCTGGGACGTAGATGTGGAAACATGTACGAGTACGAGGTACGTGGTTGTCCGTACCCTAACGTGTAACCGCCACCGAAGAACCCGACCCTGCATGAGCTATGAGTGCCGTAGAGAGCTGAAGTTTAATGGTCCGCGAGTACTCGTACGAGTATCCTTGAGCGCAAGCAAGGCGGCAGTCGGGGGCAAGGAAGCAAGAATCTGCGTCCGTCATCCCAGAGAAGGGAAGGTGCTGGCTGATCTTTAGCTTGTGGCGGAGTCATGGCCTTGATCGACCAGAGAGTTGCGAGCATGCGCGGATCTGCATGAGGGAGGCTGATGGTCCAAAGAAGCGACAGGGATATGTGGGTGGAGGCGGAATTCTTCTGCACGAGTACTCCGTACGAGTACTGTATCTCATAATCTGCAAAGTGCTCAGAAAGTTTAAAACTGCGGCTTAGAGCGAACTTTACGATACATCCAGGTCTCAAAGTTTGCGCACCTACTTGTATGCACCAAGTGAAGCCACCCTCCGCATGTCTTTTGATTTGGCAAGTCCAGCCCATATCGTCCTGCTTGGAAAAGCGATACCGATGACCGGGTGCGGGAGAAATAGTCAAAGACTGGGAGTGAAAAGTTAATATGCTGGTGAACCATGGTTCGCTTTCGGAGGAGATGACGCCAGTGGGTGGGTGTTCCGGAACAAAACTTGCTGAGAGGACCTTGAGTTTCATACCATGAAACGGGCAAAACCTGTTATTGTAACTCGTAGAGTTCGCGGGCAGCGAAGTCGCGACGTTGCGCAATCGGTTCCAGTACAGCCAGCTTGGAGGCTGTTGATGGATACCCAGACTTCCTTTTGTCCCGCTCAAGTAAACTTTCGTGTCGTGGGTCTCAGACTTCGTGCGGATTCAACAGTCTAAAGGCGAGCTTCATTTGATTCCGCACATTCAAGGTCAGTCTACCTTCGAGCTTCAACCATAATAATATGTGGACTCAACAGGATCGATGTTTCGTTGTCGCTCTTTATATGCTCAACGGGGTTGGGCTGATTATCACTCGTCCGGTCTCTCATTCAGAATCTTGTCTGGGTTGATCGGAAGTACTCTTTATGGTTGCGTGTGGAGATCCCCATAGACGTCGCAATTGGGTTCCGCGCTAGGAGAAGTGGTCGTTGAGGTGGACTGCGGCGGCACAAATCAACCTGCACAGGCGTTCATCAATCGTGGAATACGTCTGGCGGCACCCGTCGAAGGTCGCACTTTTCGAGAAGCTCTTGATGCGCATGGTACGTGGCCCCATTCCAGCTTGGCATAGATAGGAGATCATGCTTTGCTCCAGCCCGAACAGATGTGGAGGATTCTGACACGCGTGGAAGGGACAGGGGGGTTTCATCCTCTGATGAAGCTGACTTCACCGCGAACCAGTAGGGCTCCTGTATCAGCTCTGATGCACAAGAGCATTTCGGCAGATCAACGGCGGTCGGTTCGGTGGCGGCGGGATTCCCATAGACTGTTGGCTGAGCTTTAAGTTTCATGGGAGTAGCAGAAGAGAAGCGAATGTCGGAAGCATCCATGTGCGTGCACAAATTCTACCCCAGAGCCAACTCATCGAGAGCGGTCCAAGCGGCCAAAGGACGAAGCTGCGCACCGGGTACTCGTACATGCACTGTGGCTTTCGTCAATACGTAGTAATTATCTGGGTGAGCCGGCCGAGGAGGAGCAAGGGAGGGAGCCTCGAGAAAGCCAAACTTAGGCCCGTGGGCTGCGCTTGGCGGTGCCTGTGAAGGGGCCGTTGACGTTTTGGGTTGCGAATGAAATGTGGAAAGGCTTCCGGCTCGCCTCCGGTAACTTTTTGACCACCACCACGACTTGCGTGTCGTGGGAGGAGATGCCATGTAATGATATCTGTTTTTCTCGCAGGAGGCCAGCAGGTTCTGGCGCTGCTTTATATCGATATCGATCGCTTTGACTGATATCATCGACAACATTCTTTCCTTTATCTACGCCTGCCCCGTGCGTGTATGCAGACCAGTCCACTGTCTATGCTTCTGATCCCGCCTTACTCGACGAAGTCCACGCTCGACACACATTTCGCCCTGTGCTCATCTGCAGCACCCGCACAGGCGGCCAGCGCCACGGTCACGCCCTTGCCTGGAAGACTGACCGCGGAGCAAACAGTCCTCGCCGGGCCCCCGATCACCGCCCGACCGGACGATCGACGTGCCAATGGTTCCTGCAGTACAACTTCGCCAACATAAGCGGGAACCACCGGGAGGGACTAGAAGAGTTGGGTGCTGGTGGGACGAAATAGCATCGAGGCCATTGAGGGTTGTGGATCTGCAACGCATCGCTCCAAGGTGTTGACCGTGACGGCGTCCCCACAGCGAGAGGTACAGACATCGAGTGACAAGAGAGAGGCCGACAGGGTACATAAGCATATTTGGTACAGGAAAGGACACACACAGAATACCCGGACACACAACATTCCAGGCGCGAGGGTCGGGGAACGCGAAATATCACTCTTTCCTCATTCGACCTTCACTTCCACCTCACGTTTTACTGAGACTAAGGCCATATCTTGTTCCGGACCGGATACCAACAGTACTTCACAACCAAAACAACGAGGGCAGTAGTATTCGCGCCAGAGAAGACTGTCTCGGGTCAAGAATTGGTGGTTGCCAAGGGGACTCAGATTTGCATTTCCCCTTTGTTATTCTACATTCCTGCCGGTGACGGGTCGGCCATCGGCCACTTCTCAACTTCAACCCCTTCGAAACCTTTCCTCAGCACCTTTGTTCGACGTCCCATCATTGCTTCAGGTAAGATCAAAGATCCAATTGTTGTGAATTGTTTTGCGCTATGGGCTTTTGCACGAGGACATCAGTTACAATAGTGGTTGGGCCAACGGCAACGGGGCTCATGGCGCAACAACGCCTTGACGCGCACTGACCTGGCACTGATCCCTTGCGGACCAAGGTGTTCTTCAACGCTTGCACTTCTACCCTCCGTTCCTGTTTCTTCTTCGTTCTATCACTGATAGGCACAACCATGCAGTCCACTAGCCTCGGCTCCGGGTTCACAGGCTTCGCGATACCTCAGCGCCGGGCTCTCTATCAGCGAGCTCAGGGCCTGTCATTGCCTGCACCTGTACCGGTCAGAGCAGAGATGGATATCAACGAGGTACTGGATTCCGAAAAGCGCTCTGCTCGGAACGACGAACTACGACGATATCACCAAACATTGCAAATGAACACCGGCTCAGGCTATGGCATGAGCCAAGGCTCGACGTTCCCAAACCATCAGCAACCCATTCAACAGCACAATGGCTTGCAGTACAGTATGATGGCTCACCAGCACGGCCCGCCACTCTACACTCATAGCTATATGGCAAGACACGACAGTCAGAGCTCGTTCACCGATGAGAACTTTGGGCACACTCAGCCGAAGAAACAACCCGCTGCCAAGCAATACCCCTGTACCTTTGCCGACTGCAGAAAGAGCTTCGCGAGGCGAAGTGATCTCTCTAGACATGGTACGCAGTTCATTCCTCGGGGTTTAGAGACCACAAGTTGACTTCAGCAGAACGCATCCACACTGGCGTTCGGCCTCATGCTTGCGATTGGGAATCCTGTAACAAATCCTTTATCCAGAGATCTGCCCTGACAGTGCACATGAGAGTTCATACGGGAGAGAAGCCACACCTGTGCAGTCATTGTTCAAAGGTGATTTTGCCCTCTTACTTGATATGCCCCCCTGCATCTCCCATAGCTCGGAACCACTGCTCTTAGGTGTTTCCCTTGCTCGTCCACACCAAAAACACTATTGCATGCCTCGATATCGATACTGACAAGTATGTAGCCCTTTTCTGACTCGAGCTCCCTCGCACGGCACAGACGAATCCATTCGGGTAGACGCCCCTACAAGTGCGAGTATGCAAATTGCCAAAAAACCTTCACGAGACGAACAACTCTGACGAGACATCAATCTCATCATGTTGGCATGACTCTAGAGCAGGCACAGGCGCAGGTTACCGCGGCATTAACGCCCAATACGCTTCAGGATTCTCCCCAATACGTGTCTCCCTCGGAAAGCCCTCCAGGAAATCCGTTCCAGGTCACAAAAGCGGAGCCGGCCTCACCTCATCCCGGGCTCCCACCCATGGTCAGTGGCATGCAACGTCAAAACTCGGACTACGGATATCCTCCTCAGCATCTTCCTCTGCCCGCACATATGCGGGCCGACTTCAAACCAAGTTCTGGCCGGACGACAAGCCCGCTGAATAGCCAGCCGCTTCACAACTATACGAGTGCACCGCCACAACAGAGGTCCACCACATCTTATCCGACAGCATATGGGCCACCTCAACCAATGGAGCCTCCAGCCAATGGCACAACCAGCGGAGGTGCCTCTCCGCACCTTGGAGCATGGACGTCGCCTGGTGCCGGTACCCTACCGCCACCGTTTGCCGTGGACAATTCCGCTTACCAGGAGCCTGGTTTTGGCGGTCATCAGGTCGGCTTGCCTCAGCTGGGTAATCATCAACTTGGCAATCATCAACTGGGAAATCATCAACTAGGCAATCATCAGCTGGGCAACCATCAAATGGGCAACCACCAACTAGGCAACCATCAGTTAAACGGTCATCAAATCTACTACCATCCTGTGAACGGAATGGGAAGACCCCAGAGCACTGAACCCAAGGATTATGGTCTTCAACAACACCAAGGTCATATGCCGTCCCAGTTGCCGCTTAGTCATGACTGGCACCCAGATTCAATGGATCCTCAGGATAATCGGCAGGGAAATTATGGCACATGGCGCCATAACATGCCTGGCCGGGTTCAAACTGGTGTCACTGACCACTGATGCAATCTTCATCCCTTCTTGTGTGGGGGACTATCTTGTGTCAATGTGACCTGGCAGGAGGATGGGGACCGTTCTAATGGTATTCCCGTCAACAAACAGAACCTTCATGATCATTATCAGCATTTCCGCAAAACAAATCAACAATAAAAGAAAATCAACAATGCCCAAGAACCAAGAACCCCGAACCCCGAACAATCAATGGCACGTCGACTGCACTTTCGAATACCTCGAAATCCTGCTCGACCTTTTAAGTCTGCGATGGCAATTTACAGGCTTCACTTCTAATTCGTGTATGAAAATAATGGATTGCGCCCATTCATCCTCAATGGATAGGCGTTGGGGTTGTGGAGGAATTTACTAATATGATACTGAACAGCGAGGAGTCTGGCGAAGTGTGTTTTGTCAAGGTGGAACAAACAGTGGTCCGAAATTTACCAGTCTACGACAAGGCACAACGGTTGCTGTTGCGTTAAGGCAATCGCCGTGAGTTGGCACAGCAGGAGTTAAATCGCAGGGCCGGAATGGGTAGGAATGGACGGGCGGATGCTATTAGGCGTTTTCCTTCCATACTGCATTACTACGGAGCTTCTTGGGGGTCTTGGCCGGGCAGGTCCACTGATTCGGACGCTGTTAGTTTCCTGATGTCTAACGACTACAATCCAAAATCGTTCGTGCCTCTTCGGCATGGTCGACTTGCCAAAACTTGGGCTGGGTTCTGTCTGGATCCTTCTTACTGATGTCATCTTCCTCAATGACTGGACTGAAACGAAGTTTGTTCAAAACCCGAATGCGACAAACTCCAAGAGCACCCGAGTTGTGGAGCACATTCTTCCGCAGGACTGCTTACCTTTCTCCAGAGACATCTGACCCGGTTAGTGGTCTTAATGAAAGATGGTACAGCTTGCCAACAGTTCAGAAGCCGCGACAATGTCTGGTCTGTTTCGCAGGAGATGCCGTACCTTGTGCAGGTGAGTAATGCTGCTTGCCAAGAGCACCACAGAAGCATAGTTGCATTTTCTACTCACAAGTCTTGTCTACGCCGCTATCCGAAAGCCGTTCGCGAGTCCTTCAATATATCCCAAATCCTTTGTTCTGTCAAAATCCTCGAACTCAACCAATCGATGCTCCGCGGGTGCCACACAGACCGTTCAATCATGGTCAGCTGCTTTTCTACAGTAAATGCAGATGGGGGGGGATTAAGTCGCAAAATGGATGAGCACGCTGGATCGTCACGCCAAATCTTATCTTGGAGAGTTCCGATGAAGGTACAACACTCAGGCTCATGACCACGATGGGTCTCCCGACCCAGTTGTCGAAGCTTTTGATGGTCGGCCATGCCACCACGCGCACGATCACCGGTGTGTGCAGGATCAAATTGCCTTGACGAAACAGCTTCAATCGTCACCAATCCCGCGAAGCCGCCACCATCGACAGTTGTAACTATCACACGGTGTGCCAACAACGTCCGTCAGTCCATTCGCTGGCTTGCACATGCATCCCCGGGCACTCCTGAAGGTCGTCCCGCGTGACATGCGGAAGCACGCAGACGAGTGGGTCCACCTCCATCCACGCCTCGCGCCGTTGATATCCGAATGCCATCGCAAGCGCAACGGGGTGTAGCCGGGGCATCCAAGCCATTGAAAAGGCCGACGGACGGCCAACTGCGAGCTGGGGGGCTGCATTCCCGGCATGTCCTTCTCCAAAGGCCAGAGGCCAACGGGGAAGGCGCGCGCAACATTCCCGGCTCCAAAAACGGATAGCCGTGCAAGGAGTAGAGACTAGTTCCATGCTGCTGGGCCGAATCCAAGGGCAATCAAAATCGGCCTGTATTTCGGGAGAAAACTAGGCCAGGGATGAGTCCCTTAGTACAGGCACGACTTGAAGAGAAGTTTCGGAGATATCTCAGGTGGAGACTCAGTTCAACCACTGTTAACACACGCGTAAACAAGCCGGTACCTGACATTATGCACAGACACGGATATCATCCTTAAACTCCATCAAAAGCTTCTCCCTGCATGCTTATAGGGTTAGTAGCTTACCACATTTTCCCCATCCGGCTTCCATCTGTAGAAATAGACTGGCTGCAGCTCGAGGGTCGGCCCTGCCCTCGGTGTAGCGAGCGAGCTCGGTCGAGAAGCAAAGGACGACCGACAATGCTTCAGCCTGGAAGGAGTCGATAAAGAATGGGGATCCCCCCTCTTCTTCCCTTCAGAAGCAGCTCCCATGACACAAAGCTTCAGGACGTGTCCTCGGCAACAGTCTCGTCCACTGCCACCGAACTATCAACTTTGTGAGACATCAAGCAACGGCAAGCACTTTCGGGACCCCAGCAGGTCAGGGTGCCGGAAGGGATTCCGTGCTGATTGATAAGATAATCAAGCCAGTCGGATGCCGCACGGCCAAAATTTCCCCGAGCCTTGCGGTCATTGAACCCCAAAGACGCAATCGCCAGAGAAAAGTGCGGGTACATACATAGCCGTCCCCCCAGACAATGCCTTCCCTCCGAGACAAACCCTCCCCTGCGTCCACGGGCCCCCAGCCGAAGTCCAAAATGTCACTCCTCCGTCGGGTGACAACGTTCCTGACGCCCACGCAATCGTCGGCAAACCTGAACGCCGGCTTTAGCACCGCAAAGACCGAGGGCGAACTTTTTCCTCCGACGGACCCCTCCATAGACGGCGAACAATGTTTACACGATTGCTCGTCGTGTACGGTCCACTATCCCGCGAAATTCTCAATAGATGAGAGCGATCGGCTGTTCGGCCATGTCAAGGGCTTCAATGTCCATCTCCTCGTCGGCACAGGCAAGACGGACTGGGTGAGGGACGTCACCGACGAGAAACATTCCGTCATGCACGCCGTGGGGAAGGTGGGATTGGAGCTGAGTGGGAAGAGGGGGAAGGTCATGCTGAGTGCGAGTAATTTTCCCAGCGGAGAGGAGTGTCATGGCGACGGCGAAGAGGAGGGCACAGCCGATGTGATGCTCCTGCCGAGCTGGAAACTCATCGAAAAGGTGCCGCCTAGTAAGGCGGCCGCTTTGATGAGGGAGGTGGTTGAGAGGAGTAGCACCAACGATACACCGATCGGGGGTGGGAGACCGGAAGTGAACGGCACGGCCAATGGCCATACAGAAGCACCTTCGACGGAGCAGGAACAGGAGCGGGCACAGCAAGACCCAGAGAATGGACAGGCTCAGAAAGAGCAAGAAGAGACACCTGACTTGTCTGGTTTGCAAATTGGAGGTGGCACAGTACCACCGGCCCAAGAAACCTCAGAGCAACAGCTACAGGAATCGCAACCAGAGGCAACTCTCGACCCAGCACCAATCCCGCCATCAATATCCACATCGTTCAAGACGCGACCTATTCCTCATTCCTATCTCATTCTCATGTGCAGTCAAAAGACCCGCGATGCCCGCTGCGGCCAGTCCGCTCCTCTCCTGCGCAAGGAATTCGAGCGCATCCTGCGGCCTCTGGGTTTGTACCGCGATCTCCACGATGATAGGCCGGGTGGGGTGGGCATATACTTCATCAGCCATGTCGGTGGACATAAATATTCCGCGAACGTGATGATCTATCGGAGGCAGGGACAGAAGAGAGATGGCGAGGAAGTTGACGGACAGAAGTTGCAAGATGAGGCGGTCCAGTTGATTTGGCTGGCTCGAGTGCGGCCGGAGGATTGTGAGAACATTGTGAGGTACACTATCTTGCAAGGGAAAGTCGTGAAGCCGAAGAGCCAGTTAAGAGGAGGTTTCGACCGAGAAAAAGGAGTGGCGAGTTGGTAGATTGGATCGATGTCCTTTTGAGCACCTTCTCAGGGAACATACGGCATGGGAGGCCGCCACTGGCGTTCAATGGGGCACGGCATTAGAACACGAATATAGAAGATAACATAATGATGTTGTGGCCGAACCTCATCAACGTCTCACGGTAGCTGTGTCTCGTCAGCAACCCTTCCCCATACGCAAGTGTCTTCAAATGTTTGGAACACAAATTTTTGAAGAGGGTTTAAAATCAGTCTGTAGACAATAGTCTTGGTTTTGCCCAATGATCATGCCTCGACGAGGCGCATACACCAAGCTTGGGAATAAGACGTCTCCCCTGACCTCAGCCCGCCGAGCTGACCAAAGTCCCCGTTCGGAAGCGCCAAGATCGCGAAGACCTCAAAGCACGACGTCTCAAGGACCGAGCTCGGGCGGACTGGCCCGAAGGCGAAAGGTCGAGCGGGTTGCTCTCAGTTCTGTCGACCGGGAAATAAACATCATGGGGTATTGCAATGTGCTCCGCGCAGAGAGTCGAGTTTGTCGCGAACGTTCGACCTCGCACTGCCCTTACAGGTAAGGACAGGGAGGGATCCTTCGCGACCCAGAACTGTGGTTGGGAGAAAAAGAAGAAGAAAGAGGAGGAGAGGAAGGGCATGAAAAGGGCTTCGGAAATAAAATCTATGCCAAGATTTCGGCGCGCTAGTCCGAAGCGGGGTTAACTGCTGTGACTAGCGCGGGCCTTTCGCCTTCCAATCCTAGTGAAAGTCAGGCTGCGGCAGCGTCTTTCAGTGTCGCCTTTCGGTCCACCACGCAGGACACATTCCTCTCTAACGTGGATATTTCCTGAGCTACCCTCCCTAGGAGAGGCCGTCATTCGCCATGGCTTCCGCCGCAGATATCGAACAGATGAACAAGCTCAGAAAGAGCCTGGGCCTCCCTCTCTTAAACGTAAGTGGACAGCCTCCACAATCGTCTGAAGGACCAACATTCAGAGAATCAAGAGCCGCTGCCGCCGACAGCGACCAAGATGAAGACGATGAGCCTGCCTCGACGCTGGAGACCCGCGAAGCAGCGGGGTTCGAGAACTGGAACCAACTCCGCGAGGAGGAGAAGAAAAAGGCTCTGAGGGAGCGGCGCAAGAAAGAGATCCAACGACAGAGGGACCTTGAGGCGCGGAATCGGCACCTCGAGGGTAGGGGCCTGGGTGATGTGGGCGATGAAGTCGACATCGATACCAAGGCTTGGTTGAAGGGCCAGAAGAAGCGGCAGGCGAAAATTGAGAAGGAGCGCGCCGAGAGGTTGGCCCGAGAACTTGCGGAGCGGGAACGAGAGGCTGCCGTTGAGTATACGGCCAAGGACCTCGCGGGCGTGCAGGTCGCGCATGAGCTTGGGGACTTCGATGAAGAGTTTGGCGAGCAGATCCTCACGTTGAAGGATACCGAGATCGGAAAAGCTGACGACAGCGAGGAGGAAGATGTCCTGGAGAACGCGGACATTGTGTCACGGGACAAGCTGAAGGAGAAGCTGGAGCTGAAAAAGAAGAGGACGGCCTACAATGTTCATGAAGATTCTGGGAAGGAGCTCCTCTCTCAGTATGATGACAAGAAGCGGAAAGCGTTCACTCTCGACGCTCAAGGCTCAACCGTCGAGGAACGCGAGGCCAAACGTCAGCAGATCGGCGAGAAGCTGAAGAATACGATCAGCCTGGACATCTTGAAAGACGAGCCTATCTCCGATTATCTGGAGCTCAAGATCAAGAAGCCGAAGAAGGAAAAGAAGAAGTCTAAGCGCCAACGGCCCGTTGACGAGGGTGATGATATTTTCCCTCCTTCGCAGGGGCCCACCAATGGCAATGCTATGGAAGTCGATTCTGTAACTGCTGCGGCGCTGCCGCGAGCAAAATCTCGAACCACAGAAGACAACTTCAACGACGACGATGATCTGGCCAGTGCGCTTGCTAGGACTCGGCAGGCTGTCCTCAGGAAACAAAAGCGAAGACCCGAAGACATTATCGCGCAGCTCAAACAGGAAGACGATGAGCAACCTGTTGCAGATGGAGAAGGCGGTCTTGTGCTCGACGATACTACGGTATTCCTGGACAATTTGACATCCCGTCCTAGGGATGAGGAGCCCGAGCGAGGGGTCAAGAGATCTATCGAGAAGAATGACTCCGAAACCCCCCCTCCTCAAATCAAACACGAAGATGAAGACCACGACATGGGCGAAGCATATGCTGGCATCGAGGATGAACAAGAACTCCTCAATCGCGTCAAGCGTGAGCGGTCATCGGTCACCCCAGACGTGCCAGCCACGGGCCTCGACGAAGAGCAGTCACTCGACCATGGCCTTGGTTCAGCTCTCAACCTGCTTCGTCAACGCGGTATTCTGAAAGAGACGGACGCCGGCGACAAAAACAAGCTGTACAAGGATCGCCAGAAGTTTATCGTCGAAGCTCGTCTGCGCGAGCACGAGAATGAACAGAAAGCCCGTATGCAGCGTGAGCGGGATCGCCAGTCCGGCAAACTGACGGGTTTGTCTGTCAAGGAACGAGAGGAACACGCTCGATGGCAGAACACTCAACGAGAGCATCAATCTTCCATTCAAGCTGCTGCCGCTTTCAACAGAGAATACAAGCCTGATGTGCAGATCAAGTACGTGGACGATGATGGTCGGCTCATGAACCAGAAAGAAGCATTCAAGCATCTGAGCCACCAGTTCCACGGCAAAGGTAGTGGGAAGTTGAAGACCGAGAAGCATTTGAAAAAGATTGCTGAGGAGAAGAAGAGAGAGGCAGCAAGTATCCTGGACAGCAGTGAGGCCACGGGCATGAACAACGCTCAGGGCACGATAGGGAAGAAGAACAAGCAGGCTGGGATTAGATTGGGTTGAGCGAGGCGTGGATTTTGAGGGACATCGAGGACTGAACACTCTTGAGATGAATGCTTCTGAACGTAGCGGCTGTCCTCCTGCGCAGGCTATTGTCACATTGTCACACGACAGCCATGTGGACACTGTCAGGGCGCACGGTTGGGGGTACTATTAGTGCTGTGTGTACAAGTACCTCGTACGAGTAGGCACCTCTCATGAGCAACGTTGAACAATGCCACGAGATCATTGGCATCAGGGGAAGCTTTCTGCCGGTTAAAAGGAAAGCTCCCTGCAACAAGCACTTTCATTGGCCGGCAGGCCTCTTAGTAGCCATGGTGCCATCCCATCCCACGCACGCGCCCGCGATGTCGGAGGCCCGACGGGTTGGAGCCCCAGCGAACCCCCATCTCCAATTCCAGGGACCATGGCTAGGTGAGAGGGTTGTGAGGGTCAAATAAAATTTTGGAGAACAGATCCGATTGTTTCTGATTGAAAGTGAGCTTGCGGACGACAGAGCTAATTACTTCTCCAGTCTCATCCCTTTCGAGTTCCTTACCCTGCACACATTAACAGGTCTGTTCCTTCACCTTTGGTTCAGCTCTTGCGCGTCATCTTGGGAGTAGATTTCCTTGTCTTCCTCAAGTCTCGCCTGTACGAACAACACGCAGCTTCTTTTTCATCTCCCATCCTTCTTCATCGTTCTTCCGGCATAGACCATCTCATTTCTCGCACTCCCATCACCATGCTGTCCACCCTCCGACCAGCAGCGACTCGCGCCGCCTTGCGGCAACAAGCCGTCAACCCCCAGGTGATTCGCCTCGCCGCAGCGGCATCGACATGGGCGAACGTCAAGGAAGGCCCTCCTGACGCCATCCTGGGCATCACCGAGGCCTTCAAGAAGGACAGCTTCAAAGAGAAGATCAACCTGGGTGTTGGCGCATACCGTGAGTTGTGCCTCAAGTCTCCCATCCCCCATCTCCCATCCAGGGGGGACACCAATGGCTAACCTCCCACGTGTCCAGGCGACGACAAGGGCAAGCCGTACGTCCTCCCCAGCGTCCGCACCGCGGAGCAGAAAGTCGTCTCCTCGACGCTCGACAAGGAATACGCCGGCATCACAGGCGTCCCGTCGTTCACCAAGGCGGCCGCCCTCCTCGCGTACGGACCGAACAGCAAACCCATCGCCGATGACCGCGTGGCCATCACCCAGTCCATCTCCGGCACCGGCGCACTGAGGATAGGCGGCGCGTTCCTCGAGAGGTGGTACCCCGGCGCCAAGACGATCTACATCCCCTCGCCGTCGTGGGCGAACCACAAGGCCGTGTTCTCAGACTCGGGCCTCGAGGTCAAGCAGTACAAATACTACAACAAGGACACCATCGGGCTGGACTTTGACGGCATGATCGCCGACCTGCAGAGCTTCCCGGACGGGTCGATCGTCCTGCTGCACGCCTGCGCGCACAACCCCACGGGGATCGATCCCACGCAGGAGCAATGGCAGCAGATCGCGCGCGTCATGAAAGAGAAGAGCCACTACCCCTTCTTCGACATGGCGTACCAGGGCTTCGCGTCGGGGGATACAGACAAGGACGCCTACGCGGTGCGGTACTTCATCGAGCAAGGGTTCGGGCTGGTGCTGGCGCAGTCGTTCGCCAAGAACATGGGCCTCTATGGCGAGCGGGTCGGTGCCTTCAGCATCGTGTGTGACAGCGCGGAGGAGAAGAAGCGCGTGGACAGTCAGATCAAGATTCTCGTCCGGCCGCTGTACTCGAACCCGCCGATCCACGGGGCGCGGATCGCTAGCGAGATCTTGAACGATGCGGCCCTCAACAAGCAGTGGCTGGGCGAGGTCAAGGGCATGGCCGATCGGATCATCGAGATGAGGGCGCTGTTGAAGAAGAACTTGGAGGACCTGGGCAGCAAGCATAACTGGGAGCACATTACAAATCAGGTAAGTTTTTTGGTCTTTCTGGTCCGTCTGGCAGCTCGAATCCTCCCGCTTGCAGTAATGCTTGCCTTGTAGCTTGCCTTGTAGCTTGCCTTGTAGCCGTTCCGTTGAAAGACAGAGAGAGAAAGAGAGATCCCTATGCTGACTTGTGGTGTCTAGATCGGCATGTTCGCATACACAGGCCTGAGCCCCGAACAGATGGACACCCTGGCCAAAGAACATTCTGTCTACGCCACCAAGGACGGCCGTATCTCCGTGGCAGGTATCACCTCTGACAATGTCAAGAGACTTGCCCAGGCCATCTACAAAGTGACCGGCTAGACAGGGCTTGTCGTCTGCGCACAACGGAGAACGTGCAGTCTGGGACCGGAAACAGAGTGACCAAAGGGAGAGGGATAGAGGAGGGAACCCTCAGTCGAGTGAATATTCAAGGTGCCCCGCCATCCCCAAGAGGAACGGAAACTTGGGACCGCGAATGATCTGGGTACCTCGCAGCGGTGGCTGGCAAAAGACGAAGGGTACCCACCTTTGTTGCCTTCTGTGGACTCTCCCGCTTCCGGTCTGGATGGTTTCTTTCTCGATCTCTGCCACAAAACTATGTATCAACATGATACCCACATAGAATGAATGTTGTCTCCAAACTCTCCGTCGAACGGTTTTCCTCGTCCGATATGTATCGAAGCAGCGCAATCGAGAAGCCCCATCGAGGCGGATACTGTAATCGAGACTAGATAAGGGGTGGTTTCGATCGAGGTGGTGTAGCGTAACAGTCCGTATGGCGGGCAGTGCTCCTCCGGGCTCTCATTATCCTATGCAATGTGAAATAAAGTAGTCTTAATGAGACCCATCTGCCCCTCACCATCAATTGAGGTGTAGTCAAGCTTTGTCCTTTCCCTACTCATCTGTGTACCTTGAATTTGACCCTGACTGCTTTCCACCCGTCGATGGAGGACACAGAGGTGATCGAGGTCTGACGGTAGTGCAAGGTGAGCGACTGGCTGTCCGGAGGCTGCCACTGGTATGGTGTCTTTTCAGAATACCATGGGCGATAAACCGAGCGGGATGCGTGGAGGAGGCTCGGTGAACCGAGGGCTGGTCAGGGTATCCCATGAAGGGAAATGCTGAGGACAAAATGTGAGTTGAAGCTTCTGTTGTGCATACTGCTCGGTGAACAATTGGTGATGGCGATGTCGTGTATTTTCCAAGCCGTCCTTGTCGATCGCAGTCACATATAGAAGTCTTTCGCCGGGTCGACGATGGGTCGCTTGGCCAACCAATTTAGGTCTCGGTGGTGACGAAAGGCAATGGCAGATGTACTCGTAAACGGTTGCGGGAGGAACTGAAGCGTTTCTCTCCACCCCAGCCGTGAATGTTTTTCGTCGGAGGATCCGTCTGGCCGGGTAGAGGAGAGGCAGCATGCGAGATCATCCAGGCAGGTCGCTGAACGGTGCGTGTCACCTACAGTGGTGTCTCAGAGAAGCCCGTCGAGAGAACGAATCGCTGTCGTTGCACGTATTAGTAGAGTTAGCAGCCAATGACGATCGAAGCTGATGGTTCAGACCACACGTCCGGATCCTGATGCGCAGGTTGTTGAACTGGTCGAATCGATCTGTGCAAGGACAAGGCTCGGAGTTGATACCTGGATTTCTGGCGAGTATGGTAGCATCTGGGATCGACTTGAATTTGAAGAGCCCGTTGCCCGACGAATCGAAGGCGGCTATCGAGATCCTGACAACATCTTCATCTGGTTTTAGTTGTCCCGATGATTGTGGTAAACAATGAAGTGATTGTAGCAGTACGAAGTGGATTACATGCTACCTCCTTGCAAAAGCGCTCGGCGCCTTCTCCGCTTCTCGCGGACGTATATGAACGACGGCGCCACTCCTTCCCTTCACTCCGAGTAGGTTGGTTGGATAATGGTTCTTCATACCGCCTTCCCCTCGGGATGACCGTCGTTAGTTCATGTATTCGTTATTTGCTGCGGCTGTTTAGTTCACCCATTCAACAAAGCCGACTGGGTGGCTGGTTCGACCATGCTCATGAGTCGGAAGACCCATCACTCGTGGTCCCTCACCCTGAGACGTGCACTACCGGTTCTCAGGGTTCTTGATCAGTTGACCTTTTGCTCGTATAGCGACGAGTCACGCCGGCCACGGCAGCACCGGTCAAACCGCGTGATTGGGGTGCCATGGCAGGGAGTGTGCAGTGGTTACCCAGTACAGGTGGGGGATTTGTACGCTGGTTCCCAAACGTATCTCAGGCCTTGGGTATTCTCCCCAACGCCCGCATCGAAGAGGGTTGGGTGGCGCGAAGCTAGGCCCTGATGCATTGGAGCCGAGTGGGCGCCATCTGCGGGTTGACATCATTGGCTCCCCGGCAGCGTTCAGGAAAAGTAAGAGTACGTTGGTACTCTCCCTTTCGTCGCAGCTTGAGCGCCGGCGTGGGCTGCATAGAGGGAGCCAATCAAGCCCGCGGCGGCGCTAAGCCGACGTTTGGAGCAGCCTCTGTCTAGAATCTCTATATATTCTGCACCGCTCCTTTGATGCGCTGGGCGACTTTCGCTCTCTTTGTTCCTTTGCAACAACAACGGACCCTTCGGTCCCTGTCGACGTCATCGTGCAGGGGGAATTCAGGCGAAAATTTGACGTCGACAGACCAGCGTAGCAACAGCGCAGAGGCTGGGTCACCTGCAAAACGAGGGGCACCTCCCACTACTCTGGCGGCTAGTTGATGGCGATGTTCCCCATCGAAACTCGATTGCAGACGACTCAGAAGTGGACTGAGCATCGGCCAGACAAAACTGGACTGCAGTCGCACAGCCATGCCGTCAGCTTTCCCAATTCATGCTGCGGTGGTGTCGATCTGCCGTATTCCTGGCCGGTAAGACGAGTTCCAGGAATGGACCCAGCGGTGCGGCTGTTGTGGTTTGAGCCTTTTCGAGTCTAAAATATGCTCCTGCAGCAGAGGGCCGCCGCAGGGTCGTTGGGAGAAGGTCGTGGAAAGCGTTCCACATTCCACCTTCCGAAGTCCGGTAAGCGTTCGGCGCTCGTTGCTATTGGGAAACCGCGCAAGAAGTAAATTCATGGCCACGCACCGCTTCTTGACTTAGTGTCGCAGGCACTCCCCACGCGACGAGCCACCCGTAAGCTTACCGAGTCCGAGATAGCAGTGTATTCGTGATAGATGTGGTCGCTGGGACACGGTCCTGGGTACTCGTAGCATGTTGCATAGCGAATGCCGCCGCACCAACCCGTTTGCTTCCCACCGGGCCCGAGTGGGTTGATACAGGGCGATTCGTAGGGTTCGCCTCCGCCTCCCTATCAGTAGTCCCCAGTTATTGTAATCGTTGCGTTCCTCCGTACGCGTGGTATCGAAGCACCCCTCAGCCTCGAGCGTCAGAGGCCGCAAAGCCGCCAAGGAGCCAAATCTTCCCCAGCTTAATCTCTTTCATTCAGCTCGGTATCAGTCTGTATTACTCGTCTCTTTGCACGCAGCATCCGAGTATACGAAGCGGTGGGCTTGCAACCTTGGATTGCGTCCCAACGTCAGGGTCCATATTCTTCCTTCTTCCATCTGCGTCTCTCACCGCGTCGAGCGGCGAGGTGTGATTGTGCTTGGCCCCCGCTTGTCCCTCGCCGGTGGACGAATTCGTGGTTGATCTGCACTGCCGGACGGAGATCTTGGGCTCGGTTGCTCGCGAGACAGGTCGCGCATCGCCAGGTCAGTATCGCTGGAAGTAGCCGGTTCACCCGAGTTCGCGCAGAGAACGGCCCCTGCGATTCATTAGCACCCTGGTTTTGCATCGATTTGGGGGGGTCATGGCAATTTTTTTTCTCGAAACACGAGCCCCGCCTTGCGAAGCTCAGACAACAGATCTGTTCCTGATATCGTTCGCAGGTCGATTCCCTTTTAGCCTCAAACACTCGTCGAGCACTGTCCACGATATCAGGTAAGCAATTCTCTGTTCGATACCCGTCCACCCGCCTCAACCCAGCCACGAGGAACTCGATCGAGAGGGGTCTGTCGCGAGCCTTGAGTCAAGCTTCGGGATCAGCAGTCGACAACGACGTCGGACGTACGTCACCTCTCACTGGTGGAACACCTTGAACTCACCCAATTCATTGCGGACGCTACTGCTGGCGTTCGTCAACTGCATTGCTCCTTCCCATCGCTGCAAGCTCTACCGCCCTGGGGCAGTGGTCTTCCGCTTATTCCCCAAAGTATCCTCTGCCCAACCCTTTGCAGCCTGCCCATTTAGTTATCTTTTCTCCTGGGTCCGACGTTTGAGGTCTGTTGTCTCTTCTTGCACTTTCTGGGCCATACCCGACAGTCAGGATGTCGGAAGTAGCCCAAGTCCATCTTTGGTCAGAGCGCTGACAATCTGGTTGTAGACAGAGTGTGACTCTTCACCTACCTGCTGTCCTCATAATCGGCCCGCCGCCCTATTAAAGCCTGGTCTGGATACCAGGGACATCTGCAACAGTCACTGCCGGACCGTCGTCAAAAGAAGGCGCGCTTCTTTCATCCATATCACCCACCTCCTTCAACTCATCACTTCAGACACTCTTTGTGCCTGTGCAAACCGATAACAACCTCTGTTCCAGTACGTGTATCTGTCACGACAATGTCCGAAGAAGTAAGTTCCACACCTCACGGTGGCCGCAGCGATGTCTTCAAACGCCGTCGCTTCTGCTGGGAGCGCTTCTCCGGGCCCAGCTGACGTCTAGCATAAACCACAGTCGGAGATCGAATTTGGCGATAATGTCGAGAAGAGTACCTTCGAACAGATCCTCGACATGGACGAAGAAGACGATCGGGAGTTCAGCAAATCGATAGTCTTCGGCTTCTTGGAGCAAGCTGAGCAGACTTTCGGCAAGATGGATATAGCCATGTGAGTTCACACACCTGCCGATGGACCCTGCACAAATCCGCAGTGTCAATCTGGTTGTCTTGACACCACCTGGCTGACAATGTTCCATAGGAAGGAGAAGAATCTTCCAGAGCTGTCAAGCTTAGGCCACTTCCTCAAAGGATCCTCTGCGACACTGGGCTTCACCAAGGTAAAGGACGAGTGCGAGAAAATCCAACACTACGGACACAAGAAGAATGCGACCGGCGAGGATGATGAGCCAGACGAGGGCAAGTGTCTAGACATGATCGGCAAGAGCATCACTGAAGCCAAGAAAGCCTATGGAGTTGTCAACGAACTCATGAAGCAGTTCTACGCTGATTACTGACGACCTCTGTCGCACAAGTCACCATGAGCGGCGCTCGAGTACCAATCACGCGACGCAACACGGCATCCAACACCGGACAGACAGACCTTAGCCTCCAGATACTCAAGGTCGACGGAGATATTACCACACGACACGAAGTCACTGGAGAGCATCAGTGACAGAGGGGACGAGCTGGCATGACAATTCGAACAAAAGATTCAACAAGACCTTCCTTTCCTTTCCGCATATAGCGCGCACTTGGGACCCTAGAGTCCAGCGAGGTCCGCAAATTCGTACAGACTCACTTGGTTAAAGGTATGACGCTCGACTTCATTCTGGTCGACAGCACAGGAGCTTCAGACTCTTTATCATTGGCAAAGTTATGGGCTAGGAATTACAGCTTGTCTCTATCATCATGCATTCCAGTCATGTCGGTCCTTACTTTCATTTGGTGCTGTCGTCACGCTGTTGTTCGACACCCACCAGCTGATCTGCATAGGTTGCTTGACGTGGAGATACCCTCTCTTTCTCTTCTTCTCCTTCTTCCCCCTTCCCCTCCCTTCCATCTCCTTCTCCTTCTTCTTCTCCTTCTTCCTCGGAACTGTTAACATCATCGGCCTCAGGATCTTCGGCATGTGGAAGGACTGGTGGTGGACAGGGTGGTAGGCGCGGCGATTGCGATTGCGATTGCGACTGCCCATGCTCATCGAATGCCACGGACAGGAGTACACCACCGTCAGATGAATCAGTGCTGTCGGACTGCTGGGTGGAAGAGGCATGAGATCTGGTGGGCGAGAGTTGGTGTTCTGTCGTCGGAGACTCCCTCGCTGTCCAGTATTCACTGCCTTCACTCTCGGTGATATCTTGAGCCTGCACATTGTCCTCTAGCTCGGCAAGCTGCGGAAGGTCGTGCTCCGCAATCCTGTCGTCTGCTTCTGCTGGTGCTGGTGCTGGCGCTGATGCCATGCCCAATGTGTCGCGAGAAATATGGGGAGGGGTCCCTGCCAGTTCGGATGTCGAGTTTTGTGAGCGTGCGGACCTCCGCTGGGAGGGAGACATAGACATGGTGGACACAGTCAGGTTGAGAGAGAGGCGCATGAGGAATGGGATGATCAGCGGAATTGTGTGCACTGACGAACTCGGCCGGGAGGTTCTGAAGATGAAGGCCGCGCGAAGATGGAGGCCAGGGCGAACGCAAAAAGGGTATGATGGAGGAGAAAGGACGAAGAAGATGCGTATCAACTGAAAAGATATAGACCGGGACGGAGCCACGGCAAACAAGACAGCCTTTGCGTCTCCGACTTTACAGCAAACACATCATCGCAACACTCTGTTAGCAACGCCGAATGTGCGCCAAGAGAAAGATCGGTTTTTGTTGAACAAAGCATTGCGCGGACGCATAGTAAGGATATCATCGGGGCCGGTGTGAAAGGGGCCCATAGGATTGGCGACAATGCTTGCATACCCCTGAAAGGCAGCTGACGACAACGGCGAGGAGCGTGTGATGGTAGCAAACATGGAGAGGGGAGGAGGGAGAGAAAAAATGATAGACCATCACGACACTCAAGCCAGGAGAGATAAACAGACACCTGTACTCCGTACCATGGGACTGAGTGTCGGTACCAGAGCAGTTGCAGCCATGGCTACCTATTGGCGAGTCGATCTGGCGTTTACCGTGACTGTGATTGTATATGGCAGAGAGTAGAGAAGAGAGGAGAAGGGAAGGGAGAGCAGGCAGCGAAAGAACATGGATGGTGGTCTGTGCTGTGGAAGTGAGCAGAGCAGAGCAGAGCCGAGCCCATCCACCATCCAATCCGGAGACGACGACCATTTATCATTCCTCCCAAAGCGGCGTGAACATCAAGGCATGTTCATCACTGTCTTCCCTGTCCTGTGTACATATGTGTGTGGCCAACAATGTCAGCCGGCGGCGGCGTCTCGTTGTCTCCCCTCCACCCTGCCAACCCGGTTGGTCCTATGGAATGAATACGAGTAAGCTGTAGCTCAGTCGTCTTCCCGCTGATTCCTGCTGCCAATAGTTATCCCGCGTCCTCTGCTAGACGTCCTTCGATGAGCTGGGATCACTGTTCCCTCCTGGTGCTGTGGCATGTCTCAAGCATTGGCTGGTGGACCTGGGGGGGCGTTGATCGCGTATTTCGGCTGGTGGGCCTCGAGACTGCTCCTCACCTTCTGGGCATGCATATGAGGACTTCTCGGGTTGTCGTTCCTGGCTTCCCCTCGCCTCTAGATGCGGTGGGCCGATATCGATCGGTTGTACTCCGTACTGCGAATCTCACACACCCCGAGACTGCCGTCCGCTCTCTCGACTTGTTTTCTTGGTCGTGTCCCTGCTTTCAACTTTCGATTCACTGGCCATGTCGTCGTCATCCTCCTCCTTCTCCTCCTCCTTCTCCTCCTCCTTCTCCTCCTCCTTCTCCTCCTCCTTCTCCTCCTCCTTCTCCTCCTCCTCTCCTTCCCCAGGGCAGTCTGGTGCTTCTGGCTGCACGGTCTCGGAATCCGGGTTCGCCTCCGCCTCGAGTCTCTGGAACTCTCGTATGGTCCAGTCAAAGACGTTGTCGTACTCGAATCCTTGTCGGTGGAACAGGCCCTTGAACATCTTCCGCAGGGATCGGTAGTCCGGCCGGTCCTCGTCGCGCAGGTCGCGAACATAATTCATGTAGTCTGCGAACTCGCTGGGCAGGTCGGCGCAAAGCTCGTCCACCCCGATTGCCTGTTTCATCTCCAAGACACGCACATATTTGGCATCGCCAGAGGGGCCTTTGAGGCCTTGCCAGGGGAGTTTCCCACGCACGAAATAGATCAGCATGTATCCCAAGGCCTCGAGGTCGTCTCGCGGGGATTGTGCTGGGAATCAGCGTCAGCGTCAGAGAGTCAAATTCCCCTATACATATGTCTAACGCAATTGAAAACAACAACAATCCTCGACATACTCACCTTCACCCAAGTGGCCGTTGATACTCGCGTATCGGCATGTGCCGACCAAACGGGGCGGGCGAGCAGGGACGTCACGGGCAACCGCCTTGGTAGAGCTCTGCCGTCCCGGGTGGCGGTAGTCGGCGAGACCCAGGTCGGTAATGTAGACGGTGTTCCCGCGGCGGCCCAACCCGAGGAGGAAATTTTCCGGCTTGACGTCGCGGTGCAGGTAGTTGTGAGCGTGCAGGACCTGGAAGCGGCAGAGCAGCTGGTCGGCCAGCATCAGGGTCGTCTTGAGCGAGAACCGGTTGCCGCAGTACCGAAACACGTCCTCCAGGTTCGGCCCGAGGAGGTCGAGCACCAAGATGGTGAAGTCGTGTAGGTGCCCGTGCCAGTAGACCTGGGGGAAGCCCGGCCGGCCGGCAAAGCATTCGTAGGTGTCGGCCTCGAGGGCCAGCACGGGCTGGTCCACGTTGTGGTGTTCGAGTTTCAGCGCCACTTCGTCGCCCGTCTCAACGTTCCGACCTATAGGTGTCCCAATGAAGTGAGCGAGCGCAATGCTGGAGAGGTGTTCGCAATTTTACCTAGATAGACCTTGCCAAAAGAGCCGGAGCCCAGCTTTCGCAACAGTTGGTACTTTTCGCCGATGCGGATCTCCTGGACGCGCTGGACGAAGGGGTCCATTGCGCCGCCCGCGTGGATCCTCACGAGGGTCGCCGTCCGCTTGAGTGTGTTCTCATGTTGGCATCTCAACAGTCGCGGTTGGGGTGCATTCTCTCCCTCCCCGAGTGGCGGGGTCTAGGCACCCACCGAGCGACCCCCGCGTGCCCCGGCGCGCTAAACCTTCCACCTAAAGACAGCGCGTAACTGGCGAGTCAGTCCGAGCACCAGTCCGCCGTAGTGGTTGACTAGCTTCTTCCCGATTCCACGTGACTTCGCGCTTGCATCGTGTCGGGCCTGGGAAGCGGAACGAACATGCGACCAATACGAGAGTTACAACGTCCATCACATATCCTGCCGTTGCTTTTGTTTACATAGGATGGCATTGAGCTGCGTCGTTAGCCGATCTCTATGTTCGACAAGAAGAAACCAGCTCTGCTTGACACGATTCCATGTACAGCCTAATTAGCCTTCCCCTCGGTCTGTGATATGATCTCTAATACAAAAAGATGACAAGAAGAACCGAGAACAGATCGCCATGCCAGTCACGCCACGCGATCCTTGTGCCTTCTCTGGCTGGCGGCCAGCTGGGTATCTTTTAAAGCCACTTCCAAGGAGCCAAAACACCAATCGACCACTGGCCACTGCTGCGTCGTGCTAGGCGACCTTCCTTGCTATCGTCATCCAAATACTCCGAGCATTCGTCTGCGGCAATGCAGCTATCCTTCGTCGTCTTCTCCGTCCTCCTCCCTCCCAGCTTGTCGAGATCCATTCACGGCATCCCGCCCGCGGATTCGACTCGCAGCTCGAGCCTCGTGGATCCGAGCAATTGCCCGATGCGTCTTCGCCAGCCTCTTGTAGTCACCGCTTCTCTCGTACTCTTCGGCAAGCTGCTTGTAACACTCCAGCGCGTGAACTCCGTACTCCCTTTCGCGGCCATGTTGCTGCCTCTGCTGCTGAGACGAAGGCGACAGACCATCAATGCTCCTCCTCGCGCGGGCAAGTTCTTTGGCTTCGGAGTTTTCAGATTCCTTGCTGACGGTCCGCTGATGTTTGCTCTCCGTATGGCCTTTCTGGTTCGCCGGATCTGTCGGACTTCTTGTGATTTGATCCTCGTCGGGATCGGTGCCGGTGAGGAGATCGACCAGCTCTTCAATTGTGCCTACCAACTCCTCGAGCGCCGTCCACAACGCATCATCGGGCTGGTTCGCTATCGTGGAGAACAGCTCCAGCAACTCCGTGATGAAGATTTTGCGACTCAACGCCTCGTTCGCGGTCGCAGGCTTTGCCTTGAGGATGGAGTTGAGGGCACCGATAATTTCAGTCTCAATCAGCTCCAGGTCTTCGCTGAGCGCCCATTCGCTGACGATCATGGTCTGGAGCACTTCGACGGCCACCTTTCGCAGGCCTTCGTGCATGCTGAGACAGAGATTGATAGTGGGCGCGACAAGGCTGGGCACATACTGCACCTGATAGCCGCCCAGCTTGCGAATGTTGTACCTTCGCTGGTCGTCCGCCGTGGCTTCCCAGCCGAGACTTTCCCAAGCTCTGCGGAGAAGATCCGCTCCAGACTGACGGACGTCGCCTGCAATCTTCCAAACAGCACGGCGTTTCTGTTCCGGGAAGAGTTCCAGGGTGAGGGCTGGTGAAGAGACCAGAGTGAGGAGAGTATCAAGGAAGGTCTTCCACAGTTGCATGTCAAAACTGTCTGCGTCTTCTGGCGTCGGAAGATATGAAGAGACGAGAAGTGAAGAGAGATGGTCCAAAATGGTGAGGGCGGAGTGATGGTGATAGATGTGCAAGCTGAGCCATGTTGTAGGAAAGGCGCTGTTCCTCAGGAGGGATCGTAACACGGCGAGCGTGGAGATGATGTAATTCGACAGTTCCTGTCCCTGAAGTTTCAGAGTTGAAGGCTGTTTGATCTTCGCGATGGTAGATATGAGAGACGACAGCTCAAGCAGCGTTTCATCAAACTGATCATTGGCGTCAGACGGCTTCGTGGTGAAGGGGTAGGAATCCGAAAAGAGAAGTGATAGGGATCGCCGCTTTGTAGGAGCTTGGTCAGCGATGGTTTCGTATGCAGAGACAAGTTTCGGCATGAAGTCGTGGAGGTGGTGAGTAGAAAAACGCGTGAGCTCAGCGACAACCGAGCAGCATAGTCGCACCTGTTCGTGCCAGTCCTCCGTTTGATCGTTAGGGGTCCAGAACGGCGACAACCACCTGATACAGCTCTTAACCAATATCTTCCGATCTTTCTCGTCTGCCCAAATCTGATCTAGCTTGGTGTAATTCAAGATTAGGACGATCCTGTACAAGAGTAGCTTCCCGGTCGCTCCCTCGCATGCGTCCATAAAGTCAACCGCGGTTTTGATGACTTCTTCCTTGCTAAAGGCCGGCAGCAGTTCGGGAAGCCAATCGTGGAATTTCTGTACAAGCAGCGTCTTGCTGCCGACAAGGGCTGCTGTCTCGCTGCGCATCATCATCTGCAGTCCAAACAGGATTGCTTGCATGTCTTCTTTGAAGGTGGAATGCTTTTCGTCGCCATCTCTCGCCTGTGAACCGAAACGTCGCTGCTGGTAAGAGATGATGAGGATTCTCATGAAATTTTTGCCGACTTTAAAGAGCGCTCTCATATCGCGAGCACTCTGAGGATCCGATACACTCTGTAACAGCCGCGTGAAGCTCCGGATTAGACAAGCTGCTGCATATGGGAAGCGGAAATGGTTCTCGGTATACTGTTCAATTAGAGGTCCCAAGTTGAATCTTCTGTCATGGACAATTCCAAGCACCCACACTATGTCGTTGAAGATCAAGTCTTCGAACTTGGACTCGCCTGATTTGTGCACAAGGACGCCAAATAGAGCATCTAGTACCTCCTTGAGCTGCTTGACGATCTCGATTTCGGGAACAAAAGTTAGCTTCTGGAGCATATCCAGCAGCTGGACCGATGTCTGGTGCTTCCAGTTGACGAGGCTGACCAGACTTCGATCCTGTGAATATTCCGTACTGCACAGGTGGGTGAAAACTTCCAGAGATGCGATCGTGGCCAAGGCTCCTTCGTGAATAGTTTTGTAGGTGGCATTGTTCCAGGGTAAGGACAGGTACGCACCGCGGCCCTGCACGATGCTGGATGTAATCTTGTCGTATGCATGCAGAATAAGTGAATGTTTGCCGTCACTGACGAAGGCTTGCTTGTCCCATAACGGCATCCACGCCAACGCAAATGGAAACTCGGGCGCATCGGCGATGCTCAGGACCAAGTGACTTTCTGGCACTTTCTCGGTCGGTACTCGCAGACAAAGTGTTTGATCCCACCTGTGGTCAAGCTCCACAGCATTCGTCCGGAAGGCTGTGACCCCAGCCCCATTCGAGGACGGGAATATGCAGTGCTCGACACGCCGTCCCGCATTGTCACGCACCTCCATGGTAAGCTGGAGATTTTGAGGCGAATGCGGCTTGATCGGCGCTACGTTCACTTCGGGATGAGACAGGACTGAGCCTTGGGCAAGCACAGCCCTGCTCAAAGTCAGATAAATGTCCGTACGGGGTTTGGTGGGTGCTTCGGAGAATCCAATTTTCTGGGTCTTGGGAACCATGTGCATTGAAGTCGGAGTGTTCTTGATCAGAGTGTCTGCATCCGGAGCCGTGTAGGGTGTCAGGGTCAAATTCACCGTGGAGATTTGACCTGATACAACAAGAGCTTTGCCAGAACTGTCCAGGAGCTGGGCCTCTATCGGGTGAGACTCGGCACCTTTCTCGTCATCTCGCTGCGAAAGAGACCAAATCGTAATGCTCTCTTCACGCGGCTGGCGCTCTCTGATGATACTCGCAACATCTAGAACGCCGACCCCAACGGTCCGAGGTACAGGCGGACCTGCTGGTTTGCTCTGGCCATCCTCCTCTTCTTCAATGATCGATGAGGTCGATGACCGCTCTTGCGATTGGGGTGTAGTTCGTCCATTTTGACCCGGCTGGGGTCTTTCGGCGTTCTTCTTCTTTCCGAACATTAGACTCGACCTTCGCCTGTTGAGGGACAATTGGCGTTGGCCAAGTAGGGTTCCATTGCGTGACGGTGGCCTAGTTGAAACGCTTCTTTTGGGCTTCCTGGGAGGCTCTGCAACCACAACTTTGACGACAAGATACAAGCGACCATTCGTGCCAATGTCGTGATTGCTCAAATCCGAGAATAGGGTCTTCACGTTGCTGTTGGCAACAGAGCTGTATGTTTCCGAGAAAGGGTTGAGGTTCCCTTCAGTGTCCCTTTGATACAGCGCGAGATTTAGGGAGGCCGAGTCCGTCCCGGAGCCAGCGATCGACCTGACCTCAAGCAGACAGTGATGAAGCGACGTTGCTTTGGGCTTTTCTATGGGCGTGGCATTCAGCACGCTCATGACCGACTGTAACTTGGCTAGCTCTATGGCAGAGTCCTGCGAGGTCATCAACCGGCCCTGGCGAGCGGGATCCCGGACAATGACCTCGCCGCTGAGCATCTTATTGCCTCGAACCAGATCCCATACGGCGTCATGCCGCACTTGAATCCTCTCTTGGGCGGTCAGGACGTCATTGAGTAATTCTCGTCTGGCGTAGTCAAGCCGTGTGGTGATCTCTGACATCTGATCGAGAACATGGTATTGCCGCCTCAAAACCAGGTCCGGGAGGTGAAGAATATACCATTCTCGTAAACAGGAAGTAATTTCATCCACCAATGGTTCAGTCGTTGAAGTTGGGGACTCGTCGCCAATTTTCAACATGGGTACTGGAGCCGATGGCTTGGGCTGGCCTGGCTGAACCGGCGTTTCGACATCAGGGCCCAGCTGTTCTCGAATTTCTATGCAGCATTTCGGGAATATGCCGGAGAAGACGCGGGCGTCACCGGCGGTCCTGCCATTAGGTGTCAAAGCAGACAACATGGTAGGCGGTGCCACCAGGTAGCCTCGACACCAGGCGCCATCTTTGCCGCCCTGTTCGATGACATATAATTGGTCGCCAATCTGAAGGGGCAGTTCTGATGGTGATGCCGAGGGCTGAAACGGGTAAATGGCAACCGCATACGACAGAGGCAGCGGCTGCCAGGGCATATTAGTGAGGAAGTCGGGTTCGCCTTGCGTCGAGAGAAGGTCTGTCGCGAGAATAATGTCCCTGTCGGATCTCACGCTGGCCTCGCGATGATCTGTGGATCGTGTCCAGGGGCCAAAGCGCGGTCGTGCTTTTTCTCGTGGAAATTCATGAGCCGGCGAAGTGAACGACTGCCTCACGGACGAGCTTTGCTGGTGGGCAGTATCATGGCGATTATTCGAAGGCCGGTCGTGTTGTGTTCAGTGAGAAGGAGCGATTATCAATCATCGACGGTCTCGTGCGACGCGTTCACTTGAAAAGAAGTTTCCAAAAGTTTGGAAGAGTTGACAGCCGCTCAGCCGATGAGAGGGCGAGGCCTGATCCACGGTGCGTCTCCCCGGCCCTGGCCGCTAACGACTTTCACCCTTAGCCGCCTAAATTTCCCTAACCGGGGGTCTTTAGTGGGCGACCTACCGCCTAATGCAGCTAGAAGACTACGCCTGCGCTCAACCTTGGCTGCAATGCTGGCTGCAAGGAACCCAGTCGTCAGCAACCACATCGTGACACTCTGATTTGCGATAATTTCAAAACGGTCGCATGTGCCTCGTCTCAAACCAAGCCACCAACACGACTCTGCAAACATAGTTTCAGCACTCGCGTGTCTGCCCTTTGGATCCTTCTCTGACCATTGCGGGGAATAGTTCTTGCTTGTCTCGGCGCATGATGGCGCCCGTCGTCAACGTCCTGCTGGACTCCTTCCCGGGCTTGTCGCTTCCTCCTACACTTTGTCTGCCCATACCGGCATCTGCAACTACCGAAGAACTGCTCGCGACTGTCGCAGAGCTGCTGCCGCGCAGGTTACTAGAGTCCCCCCGCCGTCTGATCCTGACCTCTACCTCAAATCGACCTATTTACTCTTCGTCTACGATCACTCTCAGAGACCTGAGCACTGCATCCTCATGTCGGCAGGATGGGAACAGCTGTTTTCTCCCCATCCGCTTGTCCGCACCGCTGGTGGGGGGAAAGGGCGGGTTCGGGTCTCAACTCAGAGCGGCTGGAGGTCGTATGTCGTCGCGTAAAAAGCGCCAGAATGCCGAACTTGCCACAGGAAGTGCTCGCAACTTGGATGGCCGACGGCTCAGAACCATAACGGAAGCAAAGAATCTGGCCACATATCTGGCTACTAAGCCGGAAATGGAGAGGAAAGAGAAGGAAGAAAGACGCAAAAGATGGGAACAAGTCATCGAACTCGCAGAGCAGAGGGAAGCTGATATGCGTGCCGGTAAGGGCCAAGACGGTCGCCGCAAGGGACTTAGTGACGAATGGGTTGAGACGAAAGAGGAAGTGGGCGAAAATGTGCGAAACGCTGTCAAATTGGCCATGATGGCCGAGCAAGAGGAAGGGAAAGCTAAGCTGTCTTCAGAGGAAGAAGGTGAGAGCAGCGGCAGCGGAGGGTCTGCTGCTGCTAGCGAAGACGACAGTGGGGATGAGGCCCTCATGGAGCTAGAGAAGGATGAGATGTCCATGCTCAGAGCAGAAGCAGAAGCCGGCGATGCCGATGCGATCTGGGTCCTGGAGAATCGGTTAAAGATCCCCGCTCATTTGCTCCCGAAGACCAAGCCGCCTGTTCGACGGTTCGCGGGCTTTGACGATGAAGACGACTTCTCCAGCAGTGGCGATGAGGAGTCGGCATCCAGCGAGGGGAAGGGCAAACAAAAGGATGCGACGACGAGATAGACACTGCAAATTACTGCAAAGTCAGTTGATGCTGCTTGTCGCAGTCCAAGCGAAGGCTACCATGCTGCCTATCATTCACATGGCACCTCAATACCGCGTCTCTCAACATCTGTCTTGAGCCTTGTCCTTGCTTCTCTTGCGAGCATCAGGACGTTATATTGCTGCCAGGCGAACCAATAATCTTCCAAGGATGGTGAATTATGTCCTGCATACGGACATGTGCGACAGCCGACCGCGATGTGTGGGCAACTCCCCTAATGGAAGGCTGATGCTATCTTGCTCGCCTACTGTTGACATTAGGGGCTTGGATTGGTCTATTTATGACTGATGCCGCTCACATCTCCGTGTGGTTGAAGCATCGAAGGAAATATAGCTATCTTGACAGTCGGATCTCGGTTCAACACTGTGCACCGGAGACTGTTGTCAACTTCCATCCATCGAATCGCAGGGCTCGTCACCAACGACAGAGATTATTGCACGAGAGGTCGCCAGATAGAGGGGCGATATACTGGTTTTACTACGGCAGCCAGCGACAATGGCGCTCCCAGTTTTCCCATTGCTGGCATTCAGCTCCTTGGCTGTGTTGTGCCTGTACAGATTCATTGTCCACCCTCTGCTGTTCCATCCACTGAAACATATCCCCTGTGCTCACTGGTCGATTCCAATCTTTGGCGACCTATGGATCACCTACCAGCGATACATGGAAAGAAACAACGCTGTCACATACGCAGCACACCTGAAACATGGCACCGTTGTGCGGATGGGGGCAAACGAGTTGAGCGTTAATTGCGTCGACAATGGCATCAAGACCATCTACGCTGGTGGGTGGGAGAAGCATGCATGGTACCCTCAGCGGTTTGGCTCATATGGGTGAGTAGACCTGATCGCCGTCGCCTCGGTGCATGCATTAACGCGCGCAACAGTGTCATGAACATGTTCTCAACAATCCATCACGGACCTCATTCCCAGAAGAAACGCACCATGGCCAACGTCTATTCGAAAACCTACATTGCCTCGTCCCCACAGGTAGCCGCTAATTCTCATGCTCTATTCTCTACTCGCATTCTTCCCCTGCTCCAGAACCTGTCTGAAACGGGCGAATCGACAGATGTCCACGACCTGCATAACGCCATTGCGATGGACTTTATGTCTGCTTACCAGTTCGGCCTGTCTGCTGGGACGAACTTCATCCAAAACTTGGCTGAAAGGCGACACATCCTCCACCAGTACCATTGCAGGAGGGACTATGAGTTCTTTTCAGCTGAAGCACCCTGGCTGAAGAAGCTGACCCGGAGTCTCGGGCTGCAGGTCGTGCCGTATTTTGTCGACCAGGCGAATGTTCTGCTGGAAGATTGGAATGCCGGCATGTGTCGCGCGGCCGACAAATATATGTCCGAAAGCAACGACGGGGCCTCGGCATACCCCGGCGACGATCCGGTTGTCTACAAGCAGTTCAAGACGGGCATCACAAAACTGCGCGAAAAAGACCCAAATGCCGGGAAAGCAGTAGGGGAAGTCACCCTCCCCACCACTCGACACGAAAATCTCCACCGCAACGACAGTGACACCACCACCGCTGAAATCTACAGCGAGATGCTCGACCAAGTCGGCGCTGGGCACGAAACCTCTGCCATCGCTCTGACCTACCTGACCTGGGAAATGAGCAAAAACCCTTCCCTCCAAGACCAACTCCGACAGGAAGTGCTCAACCTGACTCCACCAATCAAGTGGCCACTACCCGCCGGCTGCGATCCAGCCAAGGACTTCAAGCTGCCCGACCCCAAGCAGATAGATGCCCTTCCGCTACTGCACGCCATCGTTATGGAAACACTCCGTCTCCACGCTCCCATCCCAGGTATCGAACCACGAATCTCCCCGCACGTCCCTGGCGGAAGCACATTGGGTCCGTACAGCAACATTCCCGGGGGGGTCCGTGTCTCCTCCATGCCATACACTCTCCACCGCAACCCTGTCGTCTTCCCAAATCCAGAGGTCTTCCTCCCCACGCGCTGGCTTCCGAGTCACACCTCTGAGGAGCAACTCAAGGAGATGCACCGTTGGTTCTGGGCCTTCGGGAGCGGCGGACGCATGTGCATTGGGAGTCACCTAGCCACGCAGGAAATTAAACTGTTGGTCGCGAGCATTTATTCGAACTGGAGGACGGAAATTGTGGACGATGAGGGCATCGAGGAGGTGGACGCTTATACCACAAAGCCAAGGAGAAATCGGTTGGATTTGATGTTCAGGCATGTTTGATGGATCCTCTGGTGAGATAGGAGGCAACGCGCTGGACATGAGATATCAGTGCAAATATGGCAATTGGCAGCTCGACCGCCTCACCACCAAGCTATGCGCGATACTGATATGCCGTGACTTTGAGGCAGAGGAAATGGTTCTTGAACTGTAGGCCGGCCTTCAATGGAGCCGGTCGTATTCTGGTTCAACCA
Source organism: Phialophora expanda (assembly GCA_016109585.1). Classification (NCBI taxonomy): domain Eukaryota; kingdom Fungi; phylum Ascomycota; class Eurotiomycetes; order Chaetothyriales; family Herpotrichiellaceae; genus Phialophora; species Phialophora expanda. Next base: position 54,264 of record JADWPR010000029.1, read on the forward strand.
CAAGGACCTCAAGAAGTGCTATAAAAAGAAATGGCACGAACCCAAGTGTAACCATTATTTAACGCAGATGTTGTGAGTAGTATCTAATCTTATCTTGTCTTATCAAATCGTACCCCTGCACAAAATCTCCCCTCCGCACAACAACAGTGCGCACCTTCCGCAGTAAAAAGAAATGTAAACCAAGCATGGCCGAGCAAGCATCAGAAGAAGATATCCTCCTCGCCAAGCGCATCATTTCCGCGGCAGAGCGCCACGACGTGCCAGCTCTTGAAATTCTGCTGAAGAACGGATCTGCTAATGTACAAGACCCTACTGCACAAGTTGCGTCCTCGCCTTTGCACGCAGCAATCGCATCATGCGGGAAAGTCGAGAACGGAAAGGAGGTAGATGACAACGCGATCAAGACAATTGATCTACTCCTCGAGAACGGCGCAATATGGAACGACCTGAATAAAGAGGACGAAACGCCCGGGTGCGTGGCACTACGGCTGGGACAACGCAAGATCTATGAGATGATGGTCGAGGCTGGAGTGCGGGCGGAACTCCTCTTCGCGAAGATGGAGGCGCTTGGCTTGGGCGATGACGACGAAAACGAAGACGAAGAGACCAATGGCGAGCACCCAGCCCTCAAGAAACAAAAACTCTCCTCGGAAGATGCCAAAGCAGTCGAACAGGTCGTCGAGGCAAAGGTCCTGGACGACGTCTCACTGGACAACCACGTTTACCTGAAGAGCCAGCTGCGGTATAAGCCTGGGATTCTCTTGGATCAGTCTAACAATGCTGTGATGATGGAATGGGAGCGTGTTATCATGCAACGACATGCCGAGACATTGATACCCAAGAAGGGACTTCGAGTGATGAACGTTGGCCATGGGATGGGCATCGTCGACACGGCCATCCAAACCCATGATCCCGCCGAGCATCATATCGTCGAAGCGCATCCCCAGGTTCTTGCTCGATTGCGCGAGCAGGGATGGTACGATAAGCCTGGTGTTATCATTCATGAAGGCCGATGGCAGGATGTGTTGCCGAAATTGGTGGAGGAGGGCGTGCAACTGGACGCCATTTACTATGATACTTTTGCGGAAAATTATACGGCGCTGAAGGAATTCTTCTCGGAGTATGTCGTTCAGCTACTTACTCCCGAAGGGAGGTTCGGCTGGTACAACGGGCTTGGTGCGGATAGACAAATCTGTTACGATGTGTACACCAAGGTCGCTGAGATTGATCTCCGTGAAGCCGGGTTTGAGACTATGTGGGAGGATATTGACGTTCCCGCAGGGTTGCATGGGAGCAAGGAGTGGGAGGGGACGAGGCGGCCGTACTGGACGATTGACGTTTATCGGTTGCCTGTGAACACGTTCAGCAAGTGAGCGGCAATCGTGCTGGTGTATTTCCAAATATTGGCACGCGTGTTAAGTGCGCAGGCATTGCTCTATGGCATCGCTTTTCTAGGACAGGGGGGCCATCACACAGGAAGACTTGTGCAAGAGTGAGTCTGCCTTCAGGATGTCGCTGGCGACAAGCTAATGCGCGGTAGCAAACTCCGACCATCTCGAGTGGTCGAGCTTCATGCTTTGCGTGTCAGACCAAAGTTTAGAGATGCGTATTAGGAAACGATAGACTGTTCATTCCAGAGTATTCTGATTCTCTTATGGTAGATGAGAAGAGGGCGTTTATAGAGGCTGCGTTGAGTGCTGCTCAGCCGCATATGCGCCTAACAACCCGTGGCTGCAAGGCGGATTCATGACGGAACTTTCGACGCACTCTATGCCTTCACCTGACCCTGGCTCCCCCAAAAAAGTGGCGCTGGTAGATGAATAATCTCCTTTCCATCGTGTTGAGGTTCATGAGTGCGATGGCATATCCTGTAATCCAAATGCTACTTCTGTGTTTAAGCAGATGGTTAAGGAGTACTTAGGCTCATCTTTTCGCAGATTCGAGATGAAAATTGACGGTACGGCGCAGAGAAGCCATTCATAATATTTGTGGAGAACGACATAGCTGCGACAGCGAATCATAGTCCAGGAAAATAATAGATTCCGCTGCTTGCGAATCGGCTTCGGTCAGATCTGTCGCTAAAGCCGGAGGAAACCTACAGAATCTGATCGAAGCGCCTGGCAAAAGCCCGTGATGCACTTTTTCACAGGGATTATGTTGCCTTACAGCAGACTGCAGAGAGCCGCCGACTGATAAACAATGCGAATTGCCAGTGTTTGTCTGAACCTAGACTCGTAAATTATAGTCCAGAGCTCAGCCTTCGGCCTAACCATTCACACAGTGCTTGTCGACCTCATTCACAGTTCACCTTCACTTCTGTTCTCCACCTCGATCGGCGGAAATCGCGTCCAACTTTCTCTCCGTTGAAAGACACATCTTTTCCACTCTCCACTCTTCGTATTCTTCTACCCACAAAGTCGGTTCGGAGTATTCATCCTCGTAATCGACGAAAGATCTAGCAAGATGGTCAAAGAGACAAAATACTATGACATTCTCGGGGTGAGTTTGGGCTTTTCTCTCCGCAAGGCTGAGACAGTGCCGACTAACTTGCCCAGGTTGAAGTCACAGCTACAGAGGCTCAACTGAAGACGGCCTACAAGAAAGGCGCTCTGAAGCATCATCCTGGTAAGGACATCTTTTTTCTGGACCATGTTGTGAAGCAAAATTCTGACCGCGCTCAGACAAGAATGCACACAACCCCGACGCGGCCGAAAAGTTCAAAGACCTCTCCAAAGCATACGAAGTCCTTTCCGACCCCCAGAAACGAGCCCTCTACGACCAATATGGCGAGGAAGGATTAGAACAAGGAGGCATGGGCGGCGGCGGTATGGCTGCAGAAGACCTCTTTGCACAATTCTTCGGTGGTGGGTCGTCCTTTGGAGGCATGTTCGGGGGTGGCATGCGTGATACTGGCCCAAAGAAAGCACGAACTATCCACCACGTTCACAAAGTGTCGCTGGAGGACATCTACAAGGGAAAAATCTCGAAACTGGCTCTTCAGAAGTCTGTCATCTGCCCGCAATGTGAAGGCCGCGGAGGCAAGGAGGGCGCGGTGAAAACCTGCGCAGGTTGCAATGGTGCGGGTATGAAGACCATGATGAGACAGATGGGACCCATGATCCAGCGCTTCCAGACAATCTGCCCCGACTGCCAGGGTGAGGGTGAGACCATCCGTGAGCGAGACAGATGCAAGCGCTGCATGGGCAAGAAGACGGTCGTAGAGCGCAAGGTCCTCCATGTCCACGTCGATCGTGGCGTCAAGAGCGGCCACAAGATCGAATTCCGCGGCGAGGGTGACCAGATGCCCGGAGTTCTCGCAGGAGACGTCGTGTTCGAAATTGAGCAAAAACCCCATCCACGATTCCAGCGGAAGGATGATGATCTCTTCTACCATGCCGAGATCGATCTGTTGACGGCACTGGCCGGTGGTCAGATCTACATCGAGCATCTTGATGACCGGTGGTTGACCGTAAACATCTACCCAGGCGAGCCTATCACTCCCGGTAAGTTTGCTCGATTTCCTGGGTCCAAGACCTTCCCCAGCTAACCCGCACCAGGAGCCATCAAAGTGATCAAGGGTCAGGGAATGCCATCGCTAAGACACCATGACTTCGGCAACCTGTACATCCAGTTCGACGTGAAGTTTCCCGACAAGACTACTATCAACACTCAAAATCTCGCGCTCCTCGAGCAAGTCCTACCGCCTCGCATGCAACAAAAGTTGCCGCCTGTTGATAGCATGGTCGAAGATTTCGACCTGGAAGAAGTGGACCCTCGCCAGCACGCACGAGCTCATGGTGCCGCTGGTGACGATGACGACGAGGATGGCATTCCGCCCGGTGCAGAGAGGGTGCAATGCGCATCGCAGTGAAAAGACGACTCAGGTGATATGGCGAACGAGACACGCAGACATGATTAGACGGAAGGCCCCCGAAGATGTGACGAGATGATCGCCGCAACTGGTGGACGATTCCAACGCATTAGCGACCGTGAGGTATTCCTGCATGTGATATTCGATTACGGAGTATTCAACGGGCATGGCATGGCGCATGAAATGGGACAGGACAGTCGATCAACATAGGCGTTTTGGTGGGGGAGGCTGCCGCACCTGGAGTCTTACCGGAGCAGGTCGGAGCGATGCAAGGAACTGCTTCGACTGAGGCCGCGGCCAAACCTAAGGTGTCCACCTTGGATCTCAGCAGGTACACCGCGGGATTAGATCTGCTTGCAATGCATGATAGAATCGGGGACATGGAATGGGTGGGTGAGCAGGGAAAGACTAATACCTGACGACGCCTGGCTAGATCACATGCTGGATAGACCTAGGATGCAGAGCGGTACTCACTGCTTGATGCGCCAAGTGTCTACCACAGGAACAGAGCACATGTGAACTATCCTACGATGAAACCGAATCTGGAGTGATAAGCCATCACGCAGTAACACATGACTTTATTTCGCATCCTATCGGTGAATGTGTCATTGACTCCGAGCCTGGAAGCTCGTGCATTCGGGAGCGTGGGGCACGGGAGATCAGATCGGGTAAGGGACTTGGTGCAGCTGTTCCGCAGCGGTGCGATAGTGCTACTTGCTTCCAAAATTAGTGGAGGAACGGGACGTAGGGGTGACCTACTCTTCGTCACAGGTACTCGTAGCAAGGAGCTCTAAATCCAACGGCCATGTGGGCATGAACTGGAAACGCTCGCGGCGCCGAAAACAGAAGCGATTATCATTGTCAACAGCAGGCAACACGAGCATGGCGCACGGCGTGCCGGTGGCTGGCCGGAGGGCATGTTCGGCGTTCACCATGCTGCCTTGGCACATTTTGGCTGAAAAGCGGTCAACCGAAATGGAAATCTTTATCGGGCTATGTACGTATCGTCCTCCACGTTCACTCACTTCCAGCTCACTGTGACTTCACCTCACCTCACATCTACTCCTTGCTTTTGAACACTCGTTCCTGTTGAACGGGGAGAAGGGATTCGAAATACTTTCAAAGCGATGTGGTGTCCTCCTTTGGGTGACGAAAAAAGAGTTCTTCGAGTTTGCACGCGCAGGAGGCGAGGATGGGATCATTATGGCGCGGATGGCATCAGCAATTAGCGGCCACCACCCGGCTGAGAGGCTTGGAGTGATTGGACGGGAGATTGGATCTTTTTTGAACTGCATGTCTATCCCACAAATGGACAAGCCAGGAACCCGGCAAGCCGCAAGCTAAGCGGGCCTGATTCGCCGGCACAGACGTCAAGCCTCGCAATTGCAAACTGAGGATTGAGCACGCCATTTCGCTCGAGTAAGAGAACCCTCCCACACTTTTGTCCGCGGTATCACCCCTAACCACGTTTAATCGCAAGTGCATGCGAGACGGCGACCCACCGCTGCGCCGGACTGGGCAAGATGTGCAGAAAACTCGTGGTAGAGGTGCGGAGCTCCCAAAGGACAGGCTGAGGGAGGCTTCAACTCCCGGCAGCGGCAATGGCAATGACGATCATGATCCGCGGATCAACGGTTGGCCTTTGCTGCCCTCATCCATCATGCCTTCAGCACCGACGACATAGTCAGGACCCTTTCTGAACTTAAAGAAAACGGCAATGTGAGATGCATCACGCTCGCCCCGCCCCAGAACCACGGCCCTGTCAGGAGCAAGCGCCAGCGAGACTTGGTTCTTGGTTGTATCACGGTCTCGGCCATTGCGTGTGACCATTGACAAGCAGCTCCAAGACTGCTTCTGGTGCTTGGGCAGCGAAGCGTTCCTGGGACAACAGCCACCGTGCTTGACAGTGCTAAGCCTGGGTGCTTGTTTGTTCTTCCTGGAAACTTTGCCTTCTTGCAAGGCCCTTGCTATTCGCGTTCTCATTGCGCCAGTTGCGCAAACTGGCGGCGAAATGACGATGGATACGAGCTCGCCATCCAAGAATAAAGACCCTGGCGGGGAGCACGCCTTCGATTGCACCATCGCGCCGCCCGTCACAGTCCAACGAAAAATATCGGTCCGTCCTGCAGCTACCCCGGCGTGGGGAATTTTCTCGATCCCTTCTGGTGCCTTGTGTGCCTCCTGAACGATGTCATGCTGGTCGAGACCTCGCTTGTTTGAAGATTCTCTGAGCACCCGCATTGCCCTCGCTTGTTTCTGCCACAGAAGGTCGCGTAGGGCGCAAACAGTGTTCGACGCTTGCACGCCTCCCGATCTTTCTTATTTTATATTATTCAAGACAACGTCATCCGTAACTCCTCGGGCAAACTCCCCACGACTTTTACCGTATGAAGTAACAGCCTAGCATCACCTAGGATCCTCTAACCCTGCGATGCCTGTGTAGCCTCGTCGGGGCGGGAACACAGACTGTTGCGGTATCTTCCCGTCGGTACTGCAGCAACAACACTGGCGCCGTCGTCACACGTATTCTCATTTGATCTCGACATCAAGCGGCCTCCCTCCCGTTTTCGCCAGATAGGCTGCAAGCCACCAAACCCACTATCACGCTGGTAGGTCATCCAGTCTCCGCCCACCGCTACCCACCCACACTATCGGGCTTGGCACACCTAACCACTCGAAAAGTCAGCGGTGCAGGAGCCAAATCAGATCCATCTCTAGCTTCGCCAAAGCCAATCTGCACCGAACCTAGGGCTCAAACTCTGACCGGAGGTCGACCCTGACGCCACTTCCTGCCATATATACGCATCAGCACCTCTCCCATTTCTCGCCTTTTGGAAGATTTGGCCCTCACCACACTCCTCGAGCCTCCACTAGGTTCACCCGCCGGAAGCACGTTCTACCAGCCTCTGAGCAGCCCTGCTAGACGTGACCATGGCGTCCCTTCAATCCAAAATTGGTCACGGTTTGGCCAAAGGGCTCGGCATCAAGCTCGACTATCGCAATGATTCCGTGACCCGCGGCGAGTCAACATACTCCGTCAGTACCGCCGATTCGTACGTTGAGGAGGAACCTAGGACTCTCGACTGGATCAAAGACCTGATCCCTACCCGACAACAATGGTTTGCCTACCTGCGCAGCCTCTTCCCGTTCACCCATTGGATTGGGCGATACAACACTCAATGGTTGATCGGAGATCTGGTCGCCGGTATTACCGTCGGCGCCGTGGTGGTTCCTCAGAGTATGGCCTACGCCAAGCTGGCCGAGCTCCCTCCCGAGTATGGACTCTATTCCTCCTTCATGGGTGTCCTCATCTACTGGTTTTTTGCTACCTCCAAAGATATCACGATCGGTCCTGTCGCGGTTATGTCCACCATTGTCGGCAATGTTGTCAACAAGGTCCAGGAAGATCATCCAGAAGTCCCTGGCCATGTCATTGCGTCGGCTTTGGCCATCATTGCTGGAGCCATCATCTGTTTTATCGGGCTGGTCAGGTGCGGCTGGATCGTCAACTTCATCCCCCTGACAGCCATCTCAGCCTTCATTACGGGCTCCTCCATCAACATTGCAGTCGGCCAGGTACCTACTCTGATGGGCATCAAGGTCAAAGGATTCAACACCCGCGCCGCGACTTATCTGGTTGTCATTAACACTTTGAAATATCTTGGCCACACCAAACTAGACGCTGCGATCGGTCTGACTGCCCTGTTCATGCTCTATCTGATTCGATTCACCCTGAACCAGTGTGCAAAGAAGATGCCCCATCGAGCCAAGTTGTTTTTCTTCCTCAACACTCTCCGAACGGCGTTCGTGCTTTGCCTATACATCCTGATTGCCTACCTCGTCAATCGGCATCATCGCGACGATCCCAAGTTTCAACTTCTGGGCAAGGTTCCCCGTGGCTTCAAACACGCTGCCGTTCCGACAATTAATACCGACATCATCAGCTACTTTGCCAGCGAACTGCCCGCATCCGTTATTGTCCTGCTTATCGAGCATATTGCGATTTCCAAGTCCTTTGGCCGGATCAACAACTACACCATCAATCCATCCCAGGAACTTGTCGCCATTGGTGTCACCAATTTACTTGGACCTTTCCTCGGAGCTTACCCTGCGACCGGGTCTTTCTCGAGAACGGCGATCAAGTCCAAGGCTGGTGTCCGAACGCCCTTTGCCGGTGTTATTACCGCGATTGTGGTGTTGTTGGCTCTCTACGCCCTCCCAGCCATGTTCTTCTACATTCCCAACGCCGCGCTTTCGGCTGTCATCATCCACGCAGTTCTCGATCTACCTACGCCCCCCAACGTCCTTTACCAATTCTGGCGCGTCTCCCCTCTAGAAGTCATCATCTTCTTGATCGGCGTGTTTGTCACCATTTTCTCCTCTATCGAAAACGGCATCTACACCACGATCAGCGTCAGCGCCGCCGTTCTCCTCTTCCGCGTGGTGAAGGCACATGGTCATTTCGTTGGGAAGGTCAAGATCCACTCCGTCATTGGCGACCATTTAGTCGAGGACAAGTTCCACGACCAGCCTAAACCGGACGACACGGCCGAGCGAAATATCTTCCTTCCTTTAGACCACAACGATGGCTCCAACCCATCTATTCATGTGGAATCCCCTTATCCGGGCATTTTCATCTACCGATTCAGCGAGGGGTTCAACTATCCAAACGCGAGCCACTACACGGACTACCTCGTCGAATATATTTTCAAGCATACAAGACGAACCAACCCTGACTCATGGCCACGGCCCGGTGACCGTCCCTGGAACAACCCCGGGCCCAGACGAGGCAAGACCGAAACGGACAATTCGCACCTGCCGACTCTCAAGGCTGTGATATTGGACTTCCAGGCCGTCAACAACGTCGACGTGACCAGCGTGCAGGACCTGATCGACATTCGCAATCAATTGGATCGCTACGCCACCCCCGAGCCCGTTCAATGGCACCTTGCCAACATCAACAACCGATGGACCAAGCGCGCCCTCGCCTCTGCTGGTTTTGGGTTCCCCACGGTCCCGCAAGAAGAAATCCACCGCTGGAAACCCATCTTCAGCGTCGCCGAGATCGGTGGCTCCAGTTCCGCCGCGGAAGCCGCGGAAGCCGAACAAAACCGCCGTCTCTCCCGCCTTGGCCGGGACGAAGAACACGGCCACGCACGAAGCAGATCGAAGGGTGACGGTATCACTCAGGCAGGTCAATACAAGGACGACTCGCACTCGTCGACTTCAAGCCACGATAATGATCTGGCCAAGGAGATTACAGGGAGTAAAGCCTACGCCAGAGCATCGGTGAAGAAGGTCGCCGTCGTGCACGGCTTGAACAGGCCATTCTTTCACCTTGACTTGACGAGCGCGCTGCAGAGCGCCATCGCGAATGTGGAGCACCAGGAGAAATTGCGGCGCGTCGAGGCTGGGCCGGTGGACGACAAACTGGCTTGAGATATGGCGTACGTCATGGGATGATGGGTTACGAATAAAGACAGTTGAGGGTTCCTCCCGCCGCATCCGTCCAGCGTTGGATCATGGACGAGTGCGGACCCAGTCGAGAACTGCTCTTACGAGGACTGTATATATGGATGACACCGGAAGGAATGGTTTATATGACGATCTCAGATTGACAGCTTCCTGAGACTACACGACTCTTGCAACGAAGGAGATATATATGGTGGACATGGGGGTAATGCTGCAAACAGCCGCAGTGCCCCAGGAGGAGTTTATAATGAAGTTCTATCTATACCCCTTCAATCTCAGATGTCTCGTGGAGAACGACGGCTCAACCAGTGTCTCGGCCGTGTTACGCATCAGGACCGAGTCCGCAAACACGGCAGTATAAACTGAGTCACTGCCACTCATGTACTATGTTCTATGGCACCATCTCTCCCCGCGGTGCAATAGTGCGCGTCTCGTAGTCCCCAACCAAGGAGAGGACGCACTCAGTGCACCACCGTCGCCGTCATTGTTCACGTCCTCCGTGCTTGCCGGCCGACGAACCCTATGGGCTATAGATGTACTACCTTCCTTCCCGGAAAGTATACCACGGTCGTTTCACGCTTTCTGCGTCTGCACCATTTCTGCCTGGCACGTTCAGTGACTGGTGATGGCCACACGCGCTCCATGCCCTCCCTTGTCACGGCCCTTCCTCCAGCGACAGAGCCAACAACACCCGCATATCCACCTCCGTCCACATGACCTTCCAAGTCGGCCGGCCGCCCAGTTTCTCCATGACCCGCTGACTCGCGACGTTGTGCTGGCTAACGTCCGCGTGTCCCCACCACGACGTTGGTGTTGACGTTGGCGTTGGCGTTGTCTTCGCCACGCGTGCGGTGGTGTTGTTGTTATGGCTCTCCTCCGCACCGGTATCTCCTTCCCCTACAGGGCCTGCGCGGTTCTCGTCCCCGTGTGAATTAACCGACACCTCTAGACACTGCTGCTGCTGGCGTCTGAACAACTCGGCCCCCAACGCGACAGCGAGCCCCTTGCCACGATGCTCGGCCTCGGTGTGCAACGACGAGAGGCTCGCGTCCTTGCCTAGGAAACCCCACCCCACAGGGACGGGGCTTGTACTCGTATTCGTACTCTCACACTCACTCTCATTATCTTCGTGGAATACGGCCACCGAAACAAGTTGGCGCAATGTGCTCAGCGTGCGTGGGATGAGCGTCCTATCCAGCACGGTCTGGAGATCGCGGTCGAGCATGGGTCCGAAACGGTAGCCTGGCGGTAACGGCAGCGGTGACGGTGGTGGTGGTGATGATGATGATGGAAATGAACTCGCCGACCCGCCGAACAAATACTTCCAATACCCGGCGTCGGTGCGCGTCCTGGCCTTCTCCGGGAACAGGCTCCACAGCTTGTCGCTCACGGTCCCGAACAGGACTTTGTCGCGCGAGTACGGCCTGCTCAGGTACTTGCCCGCTCGGCCCAGGGCGAGCCATTCCTCCGGCGGAGTGGTCGGGAGTAACGGGATCAGTTCGCGGGAGAGATACGTGAAGAGAGCGTGGAGGAGGCGTTTGTGCACTGGATCTGCACTCACGTCCGCATTCGTAGAAAGCACTTCATTCCCCGCCGACCAGGGCGAGGACGAGGTCGCCGCCGCCGCCTCCCAGCTTCCAAACACCCACACCTGCGTCTGTCCCGCGTTGACGAGATCGACGTGTGCGGCAACCCAGGGCTTCTCGACCGATTGAGTTGTTTCGAGGAGCCATGCATCGAGGTCTCTCCATGGATCATCATCATGATCATCATCCTCGTGCTCGTGCTCGTCCAGGGAGAGCGCACCTTCCCTGTCCCCAGCAGAATCGCCATGCACGGCAGCGACGAAGATCCGCGCCGTCGTCGACGCACGCTCTCGCTGTAAATGGAACTGAATCCTCCGTAGTAAGGGGATCGAGTACGGGAGGTGGGATTCGAGTTTCCCCACGAGAAGTGGAATCTGATAGTCATTCAGGGCACGGCTTTTGATGGACGTGGGCGTGGACCTAGGCATGTGTGTCTGGGTCTGGGTCCGGGTCTGCCCCTGACCCTGGGTCTTTTCGGCATTGGTCTTTGGCTCAGGAGGGGGTGGTCCCTGTGTTTGTCCCCGTTCGTGTTCTTCTTGTTCTTCTTCTTCTTGCAACTGTAATTGTCGTCGAGTCATGACTGTTCGCTTGGCGTGGAAGACTGTCCCGTGCCGGGGAGGAAAGGTAAACGCAAGAACCGCTGTTGGTGCTATCCAGTCCACGTGCTAGAATGAACAGGCAGACACATCACGGCGGTCTAGAGTATGTACTATTGATACCCGTATATTAACTCCCCATGCGAGGCTGGGTTACATTGAGAAAATGATGGCTTAGTCATCGGATCCCCCTCGAAAGCCCGCCCATGGCGACTGATCATGAACAAAAGGAGAATGTGCTTTTGGACGAGTGTCGGTGGCCTACCGAGGATGGAACCCCATCTTCGAGCGGCCGTCGACTTCATTATAACTATGGGATCCTACGAGCGCAGAATAGCGCAAGGACAGATGCTTCAGAAGGGGCCGTAAATGTTCCCTCGATAACCACCAGTACAAATCAAATCGGCTTTCGTGAAGAGCGTAGAGATATCCTTGCCCATATATGGTTCATAATACATGATCTTCGTCAGGTGAATTAAGTGCGAGAACCACAGCCAGACCGTCTTGAGCTCTATCACAATACTGATCACACTTTCCGGACAGTGGCAAGACAAGTTCAAGGTCAAGGTCCAGCCTCGGTAGGGCGTCCCATGTCAGGTTTGAGGCGTCGTTTTCTTTCGTCCAAAGATCCCCCGAGATTTGGACTTGCTGCGAGGCTTCGGTGAAGAGGTCTTTCCTGAAGACCGAGCTCGACCACCCTCATCATCGGAATCATTGTATTTATCTTTGTGGATCCTGTCATGGTAGATTAGGAATTGCACAATCAACTCTCAGTTCTTTGAAACTTACCAACTGTTTCCGATCATGCTGACCCCTTTCGCCTCTGCCATCCGGTAGAACTTGGCCGCTTTCTTCATATCTTTCTTGCAGCCGATCCCCTCGGCATAACAAAAGCCAGCTTCACTCAGGGCGTCAGTATCTCCCCAATTGCCGGCTATTTCGAAACATCGCAGGGCCAAGGTTTTGTCTTGCTCAACACCCCAGCCATTGAGGTGCGAGACTCCGAGTTCATATACGCTTAGTGCGAACTGGGCACGATGCGCCATCTTGTCATGAAAGTCGACACCCGGCCTTCTGATCGTTGGATTTTCGTCTTCTGCGATATCGAGCATGGCGCAATCAACAGCCTTACGCAGCCACTGTACACCCTCCCTTGGATTTGCCCGGAGACCCCAACCATGACGGCAAGCAAGAGCATACAAAAGCATCGCGGTCGCGTGACCCCTGTTGGCTGCTATTCGGAGATGATACGTCGACTCATTGAGCTTTCCGTCCTGATGAAGTTCGATTGCTTTTGTGACATGGTCGTCGGTCGAAAGTCCTTGATAGTTACTGCCGCTTCGAGCAGTTGTAGGCCGAACGGTGCTGTTCGACCTTGAAGAATGTGACATCTCCTCAACGGGTGATAGAGGGGTAGGAGGTAGCATAAACCCTGAAGGAGGAGGAGGTAGCTGGCCTAGGGAGGGCCTCGAACTTGCAGAATCGTTTGATCTAAGAGAGCCTGTTGGCGTGTAATACCCCGCTGCAGGTGATGGTCGGTCTTGAGCAACAAGTGAGTTTTCTGCGTTGAGCTCAAACGATAATCCAGATCTTTGGTTTTGTTCCTCCCTGCTCGGCCGTGCCGAAGCCATCGGTGACGGAACTGGGAGGTCCATGCTACTTTTGCCCTCCAGGGGAGGGGTGCCTGGGAACATAGGTTCCTGCCATTCAAAATGCGGCGTCGATAGGGCAGAGAAAACCTGGGATGCACGGCCAGACACATCTTTGCCGCGAGGTAGGCTGTAGGTTGCATGAGTGTATGAAGACGCCTCTCCAGCCAGGTATGCATTCAGTGTTGAGGTAGAATTATCGAAAGAATTTGCCGGCCGGAGCTGGCCCATGTGGTTTGTGAACGCTGCTTTCGAGGGGCTCTTCTCTGCCCTTAGGTTCGTCAAGCTCGCGGAGCTCAGCGGGCGCGAGAAATTTCGAGTCAATGTGGGTTTGGACGGAGAATCGAGCGAGCCGTACGACGGTGTGCGGCCGTGAGATTGTAAATATGGCGAGATCGGGGAATGGGGAGCAGAGATACCACTGCTCGAGGAGAGTTTTCTTGACTGGGAGAAGGTTGAGCCGGCGTTGGAGCTGGTATAGTCGTCGTCAGAATCCTGATAGGGTCTTAATCTATCTGAGTGGGATCTGGGAGGTGCCAAAGTCGCGCTCAGCTCTGATTGAGAAGTGGTCGAGATCTGTCTTGACAACCCCGTTTGAGGGCGTACCGCTGGGCTCCCTAAACTTTGAGGGGGTGACTGTGGCCCTCTCTGTTCAAGAGGCGGGGGAGATTCTACTCGAGGAGCGCCGAAGTAATCTTGTACCGGCGAGTCCTGTTTGGTTTCTTGTTCGTCCGCAGCCTTCGATGCGATGCTGCTCATTTGAATACGTTGAGAGGCTGGTCGGTTTAGAGGATAAGCGACTCGTGCAAAGTTACCACCGCGATCTTTTTCAAGCACAGGTAGAGGCGGGACAGTATCCAGGCCATCGGATAAGGCTCGAAAGATCGGGGGACGATTGTTTTGATGCTCGGTGAGGGAATCTGTTACAATCTGCGGCGATAACCTGCTCATCCGTCGCTCTCCGGCTTTCCTGGTCTCTTCCAACTCTTTGGCCAACTTTCGACTTCGCGCAGCAATTGCGTCCAAGGGTGATAACGCAGGCGGGACATCGCCATCGAAATGTTGGATGCGAGGTGAAAATCCACTCCTTGAAAGCGCACTAGCCGAACGCGAACTGTCGGGGGGTAACTCGATGTAGGTAGGACGGCTCATCGCAAGAATGTGTGTTGAGCAGTTGTTATGATTGTGATTGTAGAGAGCGTGGCAACCAGACCGTATGTAGGGGAGTTTTGGAACAAACGGGTTCGCAGAAACGGCGAAAGGAGACCATTGACTAAGACTCTGGAGACTGCGTGAACACGGATAGAATTCGGTTCGATGCGAAGGGGCTGAGCCGGATGAGCACAGCTTGCAGAAAACGGTGCGTTGAACCAAGCAAGGCCTGGGGCTGGCGGCGTTGCAGCTGATGAGGTCTAAAATCGGGTGACAATGTCGCCCGGAATATATGATGACAGCGAGCGGCCGCACGTAGCCCAGCAGCAACAAGTTGATGCCCCGCCTAAGAATACAAAACGAATGAATGAAGGGTAAGTGAGGGAAAGAGCGTACGGTTGATAGTGATTTTGTGTCGTCGTGAGCGAGAAGTGAGAGAAAAGCAACAACCCGAGATGCAGGCGAAAAAGATGGGTGCACATTCGATGGGGGACTGCAGAAGCGGGACGATTCGATGGTGCAGGTGCAGTTGCACCACCAAGCAGATTTTAGGTCGTACGCACTGGCATTGGCGCTGGCAGCATCCCCATCCCGGTGAAGATCATGAGTGACGGCAGACACCAAGCAACTCCAAGCGGGCTGCGAGAAACACAGCCAAAGACGGCCAACCCAGAGGCCAACTGAAAAACGGGAGGGATCCCCCCGGTTATTTTTACGACCTTGGCCAAAGCCACCCGAAACCCAATTGTTGGCCACGGCTTCTCATTTGTTCACTTGCAAGGAAACCCCAAGCCACAACTGCACCCCGAATGGCTAGCTGGCACTAGGGACGCTGCTCCAGCCTCTGCTTCATGTAGTTCAGGGGCTCACCGGGCCTCAATCCGGCTCCCAACCAACAAGATCTTGCAGGTGCATCGTCGTCGAGATTGACCTCAGCACGAGTGGACAGGATTACATTCAGGCAGCTGGGACTGAAATGCGATCATATGTCCTGGACTCGGGGAACGATAATTGAATGGTAGCTCAATGACATTGCTATGCTGAAATCCAAGTCCCAATCGATTATTACCCGTTCGTATTTTCTCGCCACGCGCTCAGCCTTGGAACATGCCGATCTTTACGGCACGAGTAGTTCTGGTAGCTCGTACTTGGTAGAATGACCCTCAAGTCTCAGACATCGTTGGTCAGTGGGACATTGGCCACCGGATCTCACTTGGTTCGGAGTCGAGGGCGAATTGCCAGGGTCGCTGGGTGACACGCTCGTTGACGCAAAAACTCTCCGAACAGTGACAGAATGTGGGAGTTACCCCAGTACGAGTACAGGCTGCTTCCTTGCCACTGTTCCACCACGTCAAAGACGGACTGAATCACGGCTAGACCCTTGGATCATTGTTGCTTGCCGTCATAGCCGTTCTCCCTTGTCTGTTGTACAACAAGGACTTCCCACAGCATGGCAAAGTCGACGACAATCGAATGTGCTCGTAGCTCTTCGCATCCAACACTCACTTCCCATTCGCGCAAATCTCCATCTTTGCCTTGTCTCAGCCGGACCTCCGACAGGAACAATTATCGTTTCCACGCGAGCTCATAGCGCATGAGCATAAACCTAAACCGGAATGACGATCGAGCAGCTCCCATTGCCTAACTCGTCTAAGCGGTTTTAGCACTGAATCTACTTGCTCGTCCAGAGCTACCTCGCCGCGTTGATGGATCAATTACTCCGTACGTTCACTCAAATCTCTCTTTGACCGGCGCCATGTTCAAAAAGAGTATGAAAACCGCAGCGTCTGATTAGTGTTCTGGGAAGTGCAATTCGAGGTGAAAGTGACCTGCTGCGGGTTTTTGTCTTGAGCATCTCCACGATTGCTGCCAGGGGCACGCGACACAACCCACAAGAGTCATTAGCATCAGGTTGATGATCTTAACCGTTGGCGATGCGTGGGAAGTTCACCACTCACCAACGCCTGCCTGGCGCGCCTAACCCGACCCAACGGTCGCTGGTTGATTTCCAACGGGCCCGCGGCAGATTAACCGGGACAAGGCGCTCATGCAAGGCTGCTCCTCCGCAAACGCCCAAAGCCACAGCATCACGTTTTACGTACATCTCGACCTACAGATCATTTGAGCCTCGATACGATTGACGTAATACAGAGTCAACCGCAGAATACCCGGGGATCCCTCTGGCCTCGCAGTTGTGTCGCAATGCTACGTACCATTGCTATGAGTGCGCATCTAGGTTCTCGATGCTCAAAGACGTCCTCCAAGGCTAGTGCTCCCACCATCTCTGAGGCTCACTGCCAAGATTTCTTCGCTTTCCACAACTCCTCGACCACATCAATATCATGTCCAAAAACCACCGTCGCCTCAAAGGCCCGCTGAATTCTCTTCAGCATCTGGCTGCTCCTCACCCATCCGACATGATCCCTCGCCAACCACCCTTGTGGATGTCCATCATAGTAGTTCTCTTTGACAATGGCATGGTCACTGGTGAACAGAAACGTCCCATCACGTGGTAAATTAACTTGCATGGCGCACAGCCCGGGCGTATGCCCCGGACAATGGTGCAATGTGACACCGCGGAAAAGGTCGACGTGGGCGCCGCTGAATGTCTGCCAGTTCAGAGATCCATCCAGAGAGAGATAATCGGACAGGTAGACCCCGCCATCGGACTGAGTCGCCACGGCCCAGCACGCGTATTTGAATTCCTCTTCGTGGACGTAGATTGGGATAGAGGTGTCGAAGAAGTGTTCGAGCCCGCCGGCGTGGTCGAGATGCAGGTGGCCCATGATCACGGCCTTGATGTCGTTGATCGTGTGACCGAGGGCGGCTAGTGCAGCTGGGAGGCTAGTGCAGCTGGGAGGCTATGTATGGACTTGTCGTACGTTGTGCGAGGGAAAAGATCAGTCCGGTGGGAACCCCAATGCTCTTCTATTTCTTCGGGGGCGCCTGTTTCGTAAAGGATCAGGCCAGCCTCGGGATGTTCGATCAGAGTTGCTAGGTAAGCTAGGTCGCGCCGCTGGTGTGCTGGGTGAGGATCGCTGGCGGCACTGCCATTGGCGCCTTGCAGGAGGAATGCCTCATCCACGCTCATGATCCCCAGGTTCAGGATGTGTATCTTCGTGCCTGGTGGGCACAGGAACCATGGGCTTCGTGATTCGGGGAGTTCAAGGGCGGATGGCATCTTTGATGTTTTCTTGCTTGATAGACAGCACCCGACAAGTTTTTTTGAACCAGTGAATTCTATCCTGTCGAGCGTCCAGGCTGCAACCGTCCAGCCATCCTTTTATATACACTTCGTTTTGTGACGGCTCTCACGAACGCCTTCTGACAAGCCTGAAATATTAAATAATAATTCAAAAATTGCCCTGTTGGTATAACGGTACTTCTCTTTGATAGTCGCGGAGCCCAAGTACATCATCGCGCTAGCACCTAGTAGTAAAGCTCTCCTGCCCCTTCGAGCAAAGCATAGTGCCCTGTGGGAGTCATGGTAATTTTGTGATTACATCCGCTCGGAAGTTGGTGTACTATCTCAGGTGTATGCTTGCCATACTTGAACGCTCATTTGCCAATAAATATGATAAGACCTAAAGAGGATTAATAAACCGTCTTAAATAAGCAAGCGCAAAATGATCCTAGAAGGGCTCTGTAATAGAGAAGAGCAACATGTTTCAAGTCGCCTTCGAGGGAACTTGCTGAGAATTTCGTTTTCAATTGTCAGTTCGTGCTGTTGAAGTATTCGCAGATGCTGTACTTGGGAAAGCGCAGATGCGAAACCAAAAGAGTTACCAGACTGAGGATACCTCGTTCAGAGGGGCGGGAAATTTGGAAACCTGAAGAGGATACCTGAAAGTTCCAGGGTCCGAGATCCGCGAAGTTGGGTTGGAACCTCGATGAGAATTCTTTGGTCTTGGAAGGCAACGTGGCTTTTGGCGAATCTGCGGCATGGAGATTCCTCGGGGAGGCTCATACGCCCGTCGATGAGCAGATCGGTTTCTGCACGCGAGAGAATGCACATGAGGTGCTGGTGACGTTAACGAGCATGAGTGATATACAAAGGTAAGGGACAATTTATAATGAGAGCTGTTCGAGGCCAAGCAGGAAGGCGGGTATGGTTCCTTGAAGAGAAGGGCGATCCCGAAGAAGGATGGTGTCCGGAGTCGTGGCCCAGTACGGAGTACTATCCGCCTTGGTCACTAATTAAGGCCTGTTTAGTTTCACTATCGAAATCTTCAAAGCTCGGTCAGAAACGGGTGGGGAGCATATGAGCAGCAGTTATGGGTAGCAGTGGTGCTTGCCTTGTTGATAGGCGGTTTGGCCGTTGTGCCGTTGTGCCGTATCGTTCCGTTGCTTCGTCATCTGCATCCATGCCACCAATAAGCAGAGGCGTTCGCTTGCGTCGCTCCAATCGAACTCTCATTAAGCAGAGGCGCTCGCTTGCGTCGCTTCAGTCGATATCCGAAGATGCCTTTACTCACCAAGAGCAAGATGTCAGGCACTTGGCGTACGTCTGCTCGTCGGCCTATGTCTTCCTTCGCAGTGGGAATATCCTCGAGATGTCCAGGCTGGCCCGGCTCTGCTCCACCAGAACTAGCCTTCCATGGTTCTTTGATGCAGGTACTTGCCTAGGCCTCGCTATGATATCAACGACATGTGGGACGCGAACCTCGTAGAACGAGAAATTTTGATCGTGGTGAGTAATGTACATTTGGTGCTCAGCCAAACGAATCAATCAATATAAAGGCAGCAGAGACTGCAGCCCATTCAGCTTCCCATAGTCCAGGCATTTCACGGTTAAAACATCCAGTCACCGGCCAGTCCCATCACTCGCAAAACAACCCATACCAATTCTGAACCAGACCTGTCACAATGGTTGAGTTTACTGTTTTCAAGGGAGGCAAAGAGGGTGTCCATGAAGCCACTTCACGCCGCGAGGTCGGCCCTAGAGAGGTCCTCGTCAAGATCACACACAGTGGCCTTTGTGGCACCGATATCCATTACAAGGAGCAAGACATGGGCCTCGGGCATGAGGGAGCCGGTATCGTCGAGGATGTTGGCAAAGAGGTGACGCTGTTCCAGCTGGGAGACCGCGTCGGGTGGGGATATCTCCAAGATGCGTGTGGTCACTGCAAACAATGTCTTCGCGGCGCCGAAACTTTCTGCGCCGAGCGCAAGACCTACGGGTCAGCCAATCTGGACCAAGGATCTATGGGATCGCACGCTGTATGGAAGGAAGATTTCCTCTTCAGGATCCCAGATCAGATTTCTTCGGAGGACGCCGCGCCTTTGATGTGTGGCGGCGCGACCGTTTTTAACGCGCTCCAATTTCACGGGGTCAAATCGACCGACAAGGTGGGAGTGGTCGGTGTCGGTGGTCTGGGTCATCTTGCGATCCAGTTCGCGGCGGCGATGGGATGCGAGGTTGTGGTATTCTCCGGCACCGATAGCAAGAAGGAGGAGGCGATGAAGCTTGGTGCCAGAGAATTTGTTACAACCAAGGGACAGAAGGAGCTGAAGGTCTCGAAACCCATCGATCATCTGCTGGTCACTACGGCCTCACAGCCGGATTGGAACCTGTACCTACCGGTCATGGCACCCTCGGGGACGATCTATCCTCTCACAGTCAGCCACGATGATTTGAAAATGCCGTATTTGGACATCGTTATGAACGGGTTGAAGATCCAGGGAAGTCTCGTGGCCGCCAGGGAGATTCACCGTGAAATGCTGGAATTTGCCGCTGCTCATGGCATCAAGGCAATCATTCAAACATTCCCCCTGAATCAGGAGGGGGTCAGGGACGCCTTTTACAGATTGGAAGAGGGCAAGATGAGATATCGGGGCGTACTGGTGGCATGAGTCCAGCCTCTTGACTGCAGGAATGCGCGATCAGTCGGTATGTACCATGACACAGAATAGCGAGATAGATCTGCGAGAAGTTTAATTTTTGGGCACTGTTTTCCGTATAGAACGACTCTGAAGAGGATCTTCAGGTACGGGCGTACCCTGTCCGCAGTATGCAGGGGAGTGGCGAGGGGACCGTCGCATAGTAAGGATTCGCGGTGGCGCAGTGGAGCCATTGACGCGCGTTCCGATGGGAAGGTTTTCCGGGCTGGCTCGCTGCAACCCAGCGCCAGCCAGCCAGCCCGGCCTCCCGCCCCCCAAGTTCCCTTTCAACCTCCTCAACCACGAGGCGCACATCACCTCCTCGAGTCCGGGCTTTGGCCAGGTGTATGCGGCGACGATGCTGCTGAAGCCCAAGGAGGAGGTGGGCGACAGCCCGGCCGACAACGATGTACGAGGATTTCGCAAGATCCGAGCTCAGGCGTCAAGCCCGTTCACATGGCAGCCTCTCACGCTCATTACCACCGCCGTCGCCCTGCTGTCACTCCTTCTCATTGTTCGCTCGTCGTTTCAACTGCAACAAGACCCTCAAGGATGTGTGATGTCGATGATGGCACCGACTTACATCAAACTCTCCGGCTTCGACACGGAACATTCCCGCTTTGCAACAAAATATTCGCTGTATCTGTACCGGGAAGAGGGGGTAGACGAATACACAAAAGACAACATTGGCCTGCGAGGTGCTCCCGTGCTTTTCATTCCGGGAAATGCTGGCAGCTATAAACAAGTGCGGTCTCTCTCCTCCGAGTCATCCCGCTACTATCACAATGTCTTGCGGCACGATGCTGAGGCTGTCAAAGCCGGCGTGAGGTCTTTCGACTTCTTCACCATCAATTTCAACGAGGATCTGTCTGCTTTCCACGGCCAAACACTACTTGACCAGGCCGAATATGTCAACGAAGCTATCGCCTACATTCTGTCCCTTTACGTTGACGGAAATCGGCTGCACCGCGACCCTCAACTCCCGGATCCAAGCTCCGTCATTCTCATCGGACATTCAATGGGTGGAATTGTTGCCCGCACAGTACTTGTAACACCGAAGTACCAGGCAAACTCGGTCAATACCATAATTACAATGTCAACACCTCATGCACGACCTCCAGTCTCCTTTGACGCCGACGTCGTTTCCTTGTACCGCCAGGTGAATGATTATTGGCGGGACTCATATCTGCAGCGCTGGGCTAGTAACAGCCCCCTTTGGCATACGACTCTAATATCTATCGCCGGAGGAGGTCGAGACACAACTGTCCCGTCTGACTACACCAACATTGCTTCGCTCGTACCGGAAAGCCATGGCTTCACGGTCTTCAGTTCCACCATTCCTAATGTCTGGACTTCGATGGACCATTTGGCCATAACGTGGGCAGATCAAATGCGAAAAGTTATCATCCGGTCTTTGTACGACGTGGTTGATGTTCGGCGAGCGGCACAAACGAAACCACGAGCTGAACGAATAGGAATATTCAGAAAGTGGTTTTTGACAGGTCTGGAGGACGATGCACCAAAGAACATTCGCAATGCACCACATGAAGTACTCCTCACATTGGGGGATGGGTCGAGATCAGCCGTAGCCAAGGAGAACAACGTTACCCTCCGTCAGCTTGGGGCCCAGGATCACATGTCCGCAATCCTGCTACCGATCCCCTCGGTGGACAACACTACCTCGAAATTATTCTCGCTTCTGACGGACCAACAAATGGATAAGCAAGGCAGCTTCGACAAGATGGAAGTCTTGTTCTGCAGTGCGTTCCCACTGGCAGGGGGTTTGACGTCGACACCATTACCCATTCAGTTTGATCTCTCACCTGGAGATCCCAGCGCAACACGGCTGGCATGCAAAAAGCCGACCGGGGACGCTATACAGCTGCCTGCATCAACAAGGCTGTCTCAGAATGCTTTCGACCAAGTACCTCCGTTTACGTTCTTGAAATATGACTTGCAAGATCTTCAGGAACATCAATTTGTGGCGATAATTGACAAATCGACGGAGATCAACAACGGATGGGCTCACGCAGAGATCGTCTCGGCCGCTGATTCCGTCATTTCTTCTGACGTGAGCTTGCCGATGCTTCTGCTTCGAGGCCTAAACCTGGAGCTTCCACCTAGTCGGCCAATGGTGACAGAAATTCGTGTGCCATCTATCCAATCAAGCCTGCTAGCATACACTCTGCAGATTCGGCAGCATGGCTGCACTGCTGATACAGAACTGTTCACTCCCCTCCTGAGGCAACATATTGACAGCCCCTACGAGTCCAAATACTTCGTCAACTTCAAACAAGGCGATATCAACCTCCACGGTGTAGCGCCCTTCCTGCCACCGACTATTGATGGTCGTGACATGAAGGCTGGTATCGGCTTTCAGATTTGGTCCGATCCGACCTGTGACTCCTCTTTGGAAATTCGCTTGCGAGCAGACCTCACTGGCAGCTTGGGCAAGCTCGTGATTCGATATCGCACGGTCTTTGCGGTGTTCCCTCTCCTGGTCGTTGCCATGGTCTTGCGAAAGCAGTTCCGGGTCTACGATAACTCCGGAGTCTTCATTTCTTTTTCCGAAAGCCTCGACCAAAGCCTACGACTCCCCCTGCCAGTCTTAATGCTATCGATGACCTTTTTCGCGACCGCTTTAACGACGGCAGGCTCAGCGCATCTAGTACCACCGCAATACTCGCAAAAGAACGGGACAGTTGTCGATTTTGCGCAAAATGATCTTCTGCTCGGATCGCAGGACACATTCTTCTGGTTCCTTGTTCCTCTGGCAGGCTTGCTTAGTGTTGGCGCCTGTGTGGTTTTGCATTATGCCATCCTGGGATTACTACACTTGACTGTCATTGCATCAGGCCTGGTCTCGCGTCGGTACATCAAGGTCGACGATGGCGAGAAAGGCATCGCTTCTGCTTTCGTGGCAAGCACACCTCGTCGACGGATCATTAACACGGCAGTTCTATTGTTCCTAGTTGCTACCATAATTCCTTACCCATTCGCCTACGTTGTGGCCTGCATTGTACAGCTTTTCACCTGCGCGCGGGCGCTGCGGCATGCGAAAGATTCCAGATCCGGACCGGCCCATAACTTCTTCAACTACACATATTCAATACTCATTCTAATGCTCTGGGTCTTGCCGATCAACCTACCGGTCCTCGTTGTGTGGATCCATAATCTGGCGGTGCACTGGCTGACACCGTTTTCATCACATCACAACGTATTGTCAATAATGCCCTTCATTCTCCTGGTGGAGACATTGTCGAGTGGCATGATGGTACCATCTGTTCGGTCATTCAGATGGGCGACGAACCTGTTGTTTTTCGTTCTGGCTGTATATGCAGCGTTGTACGGAATGACATACGCATACAGGTTGCATTACATTGCAAACATAATTGCGCTGTGGTTGGTGTTGCTTCATTTTTCAGCATACCAGAAACGAATACCCACCTAGAGATGTAGAGCGGAAGGGTTTCTACCATTTGCGATATGGAATGGAGATAGGGCCATAGACCAGGGCGGGACAGGACCCGCACGGACAATTCGTTATGACAAGAGGCCTTACCTTGAGCGTGTAGATATCAGTGAGGTCCTACATGTACCAGAAGACAATTCAATTTAGCTGCACAGGACTTGATGACAGGCGCCCCCTGAACGATCATGGTCTGTCATAGCTATACCGCGCGCGGAGTCTGAATGCCCCTCGATCTCGTTGCGCATTTGGGTTTGACAGCGAACAGCGGCCATAGTTGAAGCAGGGTCGGCTTTGTGTACTGTCAATGCCAGGTCCGACTTGTACAACAGGAAATGTCGAGGTGATCAACGGGGAGACTGATAAGTCTTGATTGTGTCTCGTTGTCCCCCTTGTTCCTTTCATAACACAGTCCTCTCTTTTCCGCTGCGGTCGGTCACTGTTGGAAAGCCTGAGCACTTTCGTGCACTTGGACGTGAGCCAGATGTCAACTCTGAGTGTTTCTGTCTTTTCCAGTCTCTCTCTGCGGTTCCATGCCATCACATCGCCCGCACTCAAACATTCCTGGCTCTTTGGGAGAACAAAACCACAAGACTGCACAAATCAGATGATTAACCGGATACATGCTTGGGCTGAACTTGCAACCCAATTTTTTCCTTCTCAATATATGTGCCCTGTTATTCGAGTTAGTCAAGGGGTGCAGCTAGTGGAAGACACTGGAGTCGATACCTCTGCCTTGTTCCTACTATCATTCACAGCCTTGAGGCTCGCCAGTGCGAAGCGTCTGACTAGAGCGTTATTGTGTCAGTTCTGTATATTCACCAGCCGTCACTACGCAGTGACAAGTTGATGGCGCAGTGGCATTTCGCTTCAGCCTCTCAAAAGGGCTGTCATATCTTCGAGCTTCATTCCGTCTGCTCAGCTGGACTCCGAGGCATGCATCCAGGAAGACCGGGCCGCGTTACGGATCAAGTCACTCAAGCCCACCAGATTTCACAAGAATGTCCATACCCGTCGCGACAGTTTTGCCCTCGGTCAGGAGCGTCTCATCCGTGCAGCATCACAATCAGCAGGGCCCGCATTCCCCTGGGGCTTGGGTAGGGATCGCCGTGTGTATCATCGTCTGCATCGCGTGGATTCTGAGATACTCATACCTTGCATCTCCATTCTGGGTTTTTCGGATAAAGCGCTGGCTTTGCATTCGGCCGCACAACCACACAACCATCTCTCATCAGCCGATCTGTGTCGAACGCTCTAGAGAACGAAATATCACGCGACCGGCACCAGCCCACGTTAAACTTGGCCCGGGAGAAATGTTACCCCGTTTTCATCTATCCAGTCGATTCAGCAGCGACGTGCTAGACGCATTGGCAGGGTTGGAATTGGTACCGGGAAGGCGGCCACTCTCGTGGCGATTGAGGCTGTCGTCAGAGCTGAGGCAGCTAGCAGAGAGAGCTCGAAAGGCGGACGTGGAGATGGGGCACAATCAAGGATTGGATGATCGAGGTCAACCATAGCCTTCCTGCAGGGTCATGACGGTTGATGTCGAGCTGCACCCGCAAACAGCAGCGTTTTCTCTCCCGGGCAGTCGCAACATACCCCAGATTTGAACCGGCAGGGCGTCGGAAGCTTAAACGATTTGCGGAGAAGCGCCGAAGAACCTATAGGCACCCAATAAGGCGCGACGAATGGGCTTGCGTAATCGCGTAGGCTGAGAGCGCGGTCCGGTGATCCCGGCTTCCAGTCAAAAGCTCGTGGGGTTCGCTCAACGCCGCCGCCTTTTTGCTTTGTGGGCTTCTGGGCTCTGGACTTCCTTGGAAGGAAACTGCCCTCCAAATCCATTGATCGTGTGCTTCTTTCCATGTAAACCTTCTTCTTCCTCTACAGTACCATTGCACAGCTCAGCATCGTCTGGCACGCGAGCTTGTCTGCACCCCAATACCTGCTCGTCTACGCCATTTAATTACTCCATCGGTCCGATATTCGACGCTGCTTCTTCTCTCACCCCACATTCCCAGCAGCCCTCACTGGAGCCCCTCGCTGCCTCTTAACCCCCCGCCATCTCGATGTCTCAGTCTTCGCCTCGACCGTCTGTCGATGGCCACAGCCATGGAGCAGGCCCCTTTCTGCACAACCTGACGCAGCGTCTGCGCAAAAGTTCTAATGCAAGCTTGCAACACTCGGATTCGGCTCCGCCCACTCCAGTGACGGTCGACCCACTATCAAAAACCGAGGCCTCGCGGGCTGCGAGACGAATGATACTATCTCTAGTCCGAGACGACTGGGACTGGCCGAATCTGCCACCAGAATCACCAGCAGACGACAATAAGAGAATCCCGCCTCGCGAACCCATCTCCTTCCGCCTGCGAGAAGAAGCCCAATCCGACCTTGAAGCCGAGGTCCATCACAACAAGCGACGATCAAAGAGCGACCCTTACAAGTTCGAGAGTCCTGACACGGTCGGAGACGTCATAGCCGACCGCAGAAGAAAACGCAGGAAACAACTGGAAGAGGAGATGGCATTCAACGAAGGATTGAGAATATGGCAGGAAAGGCGGGATGCGTGGACAGGAGCGATACAGCATAGGCCGTGCAGTGACAAACCTACCGAGAGACGACCTTCTCCAACGACAAAGCGACCATCATACAAGTCCCGTCTGTCCCAGGTTTTTGTCCGGGACAAGACAGCCGATCCCAACCCTCGTTCCCAACCACACACTCATTCCCACTCTCTATCGCTTTCTACCGACGGCGGCTCAAGCTGGCCAGCCTCCCCAGTCTCTCCGACTCCAGAATGTTCCAGCATAGACAGCGTAGAAGCCGCCTCTCCAGGCATCACCACCCGTACCACGACAAACACAACTGGCGAACCCAGCACTCCCCTTACGCCTTTCTCCACCACGGTACCGGCATCCCCATCGTCCTCGACTACCGAGCTAGGTCCGTGGCTTCCTATATACCCACCAATGTTGGCGAAAGATGATATAATCAGCGAACAGATAAAACCCTCCGCGTATCCGACCATCTACAGTAAAATAGTGGTGCAAGGACTGTCTCCTAATATCCCCATCCCACTCAGTCACATGATCCCCGCCCTTGTGGAAGGCTGGAAATCCGAGGGCAACTGGCCTCCTCAGCCCAGCGCTCCGCTCGCGGCAGATGTGAAAAGAGGACGAAAATCTTCCACCTTTGCAAAATGGCGGAAAGAACAGCCTGACAAGCAAAAAAGCGGAGAAGTCGCCGTGGTGGGCAGCAGCCGCGCAAATGACGACGAATCAGGCCACAGAGGCAGTATCCGTCGAAGTATCGGCATGATGCGCAAAATGGGATCGTTCCTCGGCGGCGCCATGAGCAGTACCGATGGCCTGGACGAGTTGGGAATTGAGTTCTGTGAGAAAGACCAAGAGGGGTTAGACCGGAATGTTGCGTTGAATAAAGGATTAGTCCACTAGGGACTGTCCGATGATGTAGGGGAAAGGGAGGACGGGGTGGAGATGAAGGATTGTGCGTACGCAGCACTGCCATCGACCGAGTCTGACGACCGCTGCAGTTCTTGAGCTTGAAGACAGGGCTCTCAGGCCTATCACACCGAGATATGCCTTTGGGTCGCAGCCTTCTGCGGCCGCTCGAACAGGGAAAGAGTGATGATAGAACAGATGCTGGCAAGACCGCCTTGGTTTCAGCACGATTGCAATCCTCGAAGCTTACTGGGTTGGAAGGAAGTTCACCAGGATTTCGACCTCGATGCGGACTTCGCGGTCGTAGTTACAGAGGTGGACGGGCAGGGCCAGGACCCTTCGCATGGTAAAACAGCTTTTCAGGATGAATGACAATCTAGATTGACGGTTTTTGTGTACTCTACCTTTAACTTCGTCTCCACCCTCGCCCTTGCATGCATGGTCGACACGATATTGTGCTATTATAGCCGGACTGGGGACGCTTTTCTGGCCGGAATAGTGAGTGACCTGACTTGCGAGGTTGCGTACAGTCATCTACAATTCGCAAGCTGGATGCGGTACTCGTACTGACCTTGATTCGTATGCATGTACATCGATAGGATAGTCCCCTCATTGTAGCCATTACAGCCACGATATGCCAGACGACAAGCTACCTTCCTCACAGTCCAGTATACTTATCTACTGTGCTGCTGCATGTACTCGTACATGTACACAATGACATATAGTTCGAAGTGTCGGGCGCCTTACTGAGCAACTAAGCAAATCGAACAGACTTTTGCAGGCATTCTACAATATTCACCTAGAAGTCGATGCTCATGACCCCTACTCCTACTCCGTACTCGTATATAATACATAATACATACTGTGAGTTTAGCACTACATTACACTACACTACACCACACTACACTCTCTACACTGGACGTCCGTCTGAATAATGACACAGGTAACAACGTCAATACTTTACTGCAATCTCGTATCCTCACACGAGCAGATAGGTAGGTTGGTAGGGAGATGTGGGTGCTGGATTTTGGTGTTGAGAGGCCGTGGGCGTGGCACAGATGGCGCTCTCGCTGTAATACAGCATTTGTGTCACATCATATGAGCGACTCGCCCCTGCTCGCTGCTGCGTACTGCAACATTGCGTCTCCCGCTGTGCTGTAGTACTCTGGATTCAGACGTCTTTATGACGGTAGAAGAAGGAAGGGGATACGAGGGGAAGGGAAGGAAAGGGAAGGAAATCGACACATCAAGTATTGTTTATGTGTACTGAGACTGAGACTTGAGCTGAAGCTTATTCCTCGCTGATACACGCTGTGAGATGCCATGCGAGCACAGTATGGGCGTGTGGTTCTGAAGATTTTCATTTCCTCTGCCTCTACTCTGCCTCCGCGTCTCGTGATTCCTACCCAGCATACAGCATACATCATGCAATACATCATTTTCATGTTCGTCTTTCATCCTGAATGCTTGCTTCACCCCCCGCTGTACGTACATCGCCCAGACAATATCGCCAAGTTTTTCCATGTGGAAAGGCACACGTCACGACCCACGGGGACGCATTCGGGTTCAGCATATATTCAGCATACATGCGTGATCGTGCTAGAAGGCTGGAAGTTGGACCTGACGCACTTGTTCCCTCCATCTGAAAAGGCGCTGTGCAAAGAACAGGGGCGTGGAAATGGAGGTTGAGCATTCCTGAGCATCCCCTTATCCACTACCGGCATCAGTGCCCGGGTCAGTTTCAGTATCGGTACTAGTGATGCTAAAGTTGCTCGCGGACATGCCGAACACCGCTGCCCAGGCTGCGTCGACGTCTTTGGTGCTCTTATGCATAAATTCGCCGGCGAGGTCGGAGTGGTAATTCGAAAAGGGCAGGGCGTGGAGGGCGTTAAGAGTCTCGTCTAGGCCACGGGTAGGGACGGACGTTGCTGGACCAGAGTATGCCGACGTCGTCGGGGAGGAGGGAGTGGCCGCGACGACGTCATTTTGGTCGCGAACCCATATATCAGCGCGAGTTTGTCTGTCAACGTCGGGAACAGACGCTTCTGGGTCGAGTGCAGCTTGATCTCCGCTAGAGGTGTTTCCGACCCTCGTGGAAGACATGCCGCCAAGCTGGAACGAACCGAAGAATTCCTGCAACTTCGTCTGCTCGGACTTTGAAAGCTTGGGGTAGAATTGGAGCATGTCGACTTCTGGCCTGCTCGGTCGAGCGAGAGTATTGTCTGACTTTCCCCACCTCAAGTGGATGCGCCGTCCCGTGTTTGTTTCATCGGCTTGTTGTTGGTCGTCTTCTTCGGCGGTCCTGACCCAGGTGCACTCCACCATCTCACACGTATGCCGCTCGATCTTGCGAAGCAGGGCAAGTGAGATCTTGCCTGTAAGCTGAATGTGGCAAAGTTCAGGTACAATGCAGCGGGTGAGAGGGCTGACGTAGAAACCTGGTCGCGGTCGGATGTCCCACAGGGTAGATCCAGGTCTATTCAGGGTCCTGCGGATTTGAGTTTCAGACTCGTAGTCCATGCGGACTCTCCCTGACAAGTCGTTCACCGAAAGGCAAGCGCAAAGACGAAGTTCCGGACTCTCAAGGAGAGGTGCACAAGGCATGATGGCGCAGCAGAATTCGAGTGACGCAGCCAGGAGTGGACATTGGTCCTCAAACTTCAACTCAAGCTTTCGCAGTGCAGGCATTTTATCGGCGACATCTTTGGCGATTTGAATGTAGCCCCAAAGCGGCTCTGCAGGCCAATCAACCTTGAGGGATTCCACGAGTTTGCAAATCGGCTGAGTTCGCCCTAGTCCGGCGCGCAGAGCGGGCAGATCCAATGCGAAAGTGTTGCATTTGTACAGAACTGGGGACGCCTCCAAGTAGACCTTCTTGTTCAGTCGTAACGCATCAACCGGTATACTTCCTGCAGCGGGATTGATTCCCGTGTGCTTGAAGAAGCCCGTTCCGTCAACTGAGAGCAGGATGGACCCTGGAAAGCAGAAGAGCAGCTCATACACCTTTAGCCGTAGTTCGATAGGGAGATCGAAGAAGGATCCGCGGATTGGTCCAGGAAAGGACGCTGGTGCCACGTCGAATTCAGATGTCAAATTGGCCTGCCCATCGTCTGCGGAAGAGGAAGCCATAGGGATTCAAGGCTGAAGGCCGCCAGCCAGAGAGGACGTAGAAGTATCGTCGTGTACAACGTTCAGAAGTGCGTCGACGAGAGTGGCATCCGTTTTCAACAGAGGAAGACAGCCTGGCAGTTGGTGGGAGAACCTTCACAGCCAAGGTGGGTGAATCATCCATGAGGCTGTGAATGTTTGCTCTGCCGCCATCCCATATTGCACTAGTCGATGAGATGCGATGCGCTTCACCACCAAGACACTGCCAGACCCGGTCACACAGGCGTCTGTCTGAAAGTGAATGTGGCAGATGCATTGCGACAACAGCGGTATGTTAAAATGTCTTGAATAGGGAAGGCGTCAAGGGAACCGTGCAGATCTCATGCAGGTACCGTCGATGACATCAACACTGCGATGCAACCCGCGATGTGAGCGGCGATAGAGATAGCGGCCCTTTCAACGCCAGACAAGTCCTTCCATTACCCGGCAAAGCTACGATTTCCTGTCTTCAAATTCACCAGGCCACGAAGCAGAGACCTCCACTTGTGACCAGGAACATCATGGCCCGAATCTCAAGAGTTGCGTCGACAACGCGGAGAGCTACAAGGAGCAGCACCTCTACAACAGCAGGGGATGTAGCGGTCAAGAAGCAGCAACCCGAGGATGCTGTAATAAAGCAAGAACAGCAAGCTGCCGAGAAATCCTCGCCAGCGCTCGCCAAGCGGGCCTTCTCAGAGACTGAGAGACAGGCCGGGAAAAGGAGAAAGGTCACCAAGGCAGAAAGCGAGCCTTTGCACTCGGTGTCGTCCTCGTACCCTTCGAAGAAATCCCCCCCCGCTACGAAAAGCACACCATCCACCCTGAAAGACAAGAAACTCAAATCCTACGCTCAATTCGCAAACACCTCTCCCTTCCCGGACTTCCACCATCCCACGCCCGAAGAGTGCAAACTCGCCCATCGCATCCTCTCCTCTCTACATGGCCCCCGAACCCGCCCTACACAAGTCATCGCCTCCACCGATCGCGCAGGCTGCGGCGACTCCCCCTCGGTGCTCGACGCTCTCGTCCGCACGATACTCTCCCAGAACACCAGCGATGTGAACTCGTCCCGCGCCAAGAAAAGCATGGACAAAATCTACGGACGCAGCGATAAGTGGGACGCCATTGTCGCGGGCGGCCAGGCCAAACTCCAAGACGCCATCAAGTGTGGCGGCCTGAGCGCCGTGAAAAGCAAAGTCATTCTCAGCATCTTGCACCAAGTGTATCAGAAATACGGGCTGTATTCGCTCGATCATTTACATGAGGCGAGCAGCGAGGATGCCATGGCTGAGATGCTGAGTTTCCAGGGTGTGGGTCCGAAGACGGCCTCTTGTGTGCTGCTATTCTGTCTGCAGAGAGAGAGCTTTGCTGTGGATACCCACGTCTGGCGGATTACCGGCTTGCTTGGGTGGAGGCCGAGGACCGCCACGAGAGATGAGACACATGCGCATTTAGACGTTATGATACCTGATGAGGATAAGTACGGGTTGCATATCTTGTTGGTTACGCATGGGAAGAAGTGCGACGAGTGTAAGGCTGGCGGGAAAAATCTAGGGAAATGTGAGTTGAGGAAGGCCTTTAGGCAGAAGAAACTAGAAGGAGAAGCGGGAGACGACGTCAAGAAGGAAGAGGTCGAGGTGGTGAAGCAGGAGAACGCTTAAATACAAGTCTATGGCAGCAGAATGCTCATCAGGGCACTCTTTGCATGTGGGATGACGACGAGACACGGGCTGCATATTGGCTGGCCGTATAAAAGGTGTAAATTCACCGTGTATAACATTGATGTGTACGGGGCTTGTCCATAGTTCGGTACTGATATTTCGTCAATGCCTTGGGTGCTCAGCGTACATACTCAGTCACCTCGATCGCTCTCGTCCACTTTCTGCTTCAGCCATCTCTATGGTATGCACTCAAACGAGTTCAACGTACTCATGAAACTCATCGTAGATCCATTGGTCGATACCTTCCCACTTCTTCTTCTGGTCTTCGTCAAACAATCGCTTGTCTCGCTCAGCTTCTGTCTCCTTCTCAACCATCGCCGCTTCAACATTTGAACCAATCTCTGGACCCACAGGTGTCTTGATCGACGATTCGGTAGGAGTGTCTGCGCTGGGAGTGAGATCTTGATCTTGCGCAACAAAGACATCATCGACATGGTCCTCCGCTGTCTTCGGAAGCTCACCATAGTCGGCTGGAATGCCAGAGAAGTCCTCAGTGTAGTCCATGTTGCCTCGGAAGCATTCTAGGCGCTGAACAACAATGCTACCTCGACTACGGGGAGGCGTTCTACCATTCTTGAGGACATCCGACATTGCGACGTGCTCAAGTGGTGGGTTGAATCCTCCGAAGTCCACATCTGAGGCCAAGAAATCAATGTCGTCGTTGTCTGGTATGGTCGGCTCCTTCTCGCAGACATTTGGGTTGGCAATGCTTGACTTGTCCACAACTGTGGGCGCTGCTTCAATGCAGGGAAGCACGTCGGTAGCCGGACCGGAATCTGCGAAGGAAAAGTCGAAAAGGTCATCTTCATCGAAGGAATGGAACAGGTCGTGGTTCGCCTCCTCGAGTTTCGCATCAGGATTTTCTGGGTTCGCTGGAGATATCTGTATGGCAGGATCTTGGGAGTGGTTAAAATCGAGGCCTGGTGGGAAGTCTATATCTGGCTCGTCTCCCCAGAAATTCGTTCCATGATGTTGCGACAGCCTCGACCGTTTAGCGGGAGGCTCATCAGAGCGCTTTGCGACGTTGGACTTCACAGAACTTGAGCTTCTGTAACTTGCGTGGTGCGGCACTTCGAGGCTCCTGACCCTCTTTCCTTGATGTTTGTCTTTCGATTCTGTGGTGAGAACACCGGAAAGTTTTGGCTGGGCCTTGCTGTTCGGTTTGTATTTGGAGTCTTGACCGTGCCTGAGTTTTGGTTGCATCGACGCCAAAGATGTTATCTTCTTCTGTCCTGTCCCCTCCTCTTTGATCTTTGTTTCTGCCTTGGGTCGACGTTTCGGCTTGATCACACCCTCTTTGCAGCATTTATGCTTACAATTCTTGTCCTGCTCATTGCAGTCGTGTTGGCAAGTCCACCGTCCATTGAGCAGTCGAGTAGGCTCTCGATACGCTGAAATATCGGCGTCTTCGTCATGGTTGTGCATCGTCGGCTTGCCCCTCTTCTTGTCTTCGGTTTCGAGGATGGCATCAATATCTTCGATGATTTCAATCGCGCTGCCGTTGGCGTCAATAGCGAGCAGATCTTGGTCATCGATCCCCCCATCGTCGAACTCGTCCTCACAGCAGTTGGACACCTGAGCTTGGCGAATGGTTTTCTTCGTGCCGTCGACGGGATCATCTTGGTGTCGTTGCTTCGGATACGCAGACAACGGGATATCCGACAGCTTCAACTCGGCGTGCTTGCTGGTGCCTGCAACAACATCGCACATCACATAGCAGTTGACATGACTGGTCGGTTTGGTGAGACGCATAGTCAAATAAACCAACTCACCATGCACTAGTTTCTTTGGACCAAATCTCCGAAATTCAAGTAGAGTCCCATCTGAGTCTTCAGCCAGGAAGCACACCGAGAATGGCTTCTTGTTGAAGATCTGCGGCGGCAAATGGTTCAGAAAACCAATCTCGGCAACCATTTTGACTATCGCACCTTTACCCGGTTGAAGTTCTTTACCGGTTTCCTTCACCGAGACCCTCAGATCAGGAAACGACTCCAGCTTCTTCAACAACTGGTGGCCGAAGGGCGGATTCTTGCCAAGCACCAGTTCGATACGGGCTGGCTCAGTGTTCAGAAGCGTGTCGATGCTATTAATCGACGCGGCCGCCAACTTTCGAACCGCGACTTCACCAAGGCCTTCGACTTGTCTCAGTTGACTAGCTGTGTTGTCCCAAACATGTGCCGCAAGGCTGCGGCCGAGCTCAAGGGCATTCCGAGCCGATATAGCATCCTGTCGCTGAATTTGACAATCAATGAGGCATCGAATAAGCCTATTAGCGTGGGCGAAGACAAGTGACCTGTCAATCCGGTATTGGTTGTGGTGTCTCTTATGGTTCTCTCCGTCAGGCAGGGCGACGTTACCCATCTCCGCCTGCATGAGCAACGAGATTTTATGTGTGGGGAGAGCGATGTCGACCTTCAAGGGAAATTTGATCTCTGGAGCCTTGTTGATCTCCTTGTAAAAGGACTTCTCGCCCGCCAGGATTCGCAGACCCCGGAATTCTCGTGCTTGGGCAAGCAGCGAAAGCTGTCATCGTCAGTCAGATAAATAATACCCCGAAGGACCAACATACAATTTCGGACGTTTTCGCTTTTGGGGGCAGTCCAATGAAAGACTTCATAGTATCGAAGTTGACACAGTACCGTGCCATTGCTTCTCCAAACATAGTCGCTGTCAACCGCTCCTTTCCTTCCACAATTCCAGCGCCCAAAAGTAGATCTATATCCTTCTTACACAACTGCTCCAGGATCTCATCATCCGTACTTTCCTCCACGTCTTCTCGAAATTGGTAGTGAGAAGGGTTCTTCCTCAGTCGGACGTACAAGAACGTGCTTGCGAGCCATTGCTTTGCCGTAGCGAGGTCACACACAGTCCCCAGGACGATCTCTGCGTTGAGATGCTCGATCAGGTTCTGGTGGAGACAGCTTTCCAGGAGCTCCTCTCCAGAGACCATCTTCTCATATCGAGAGACTTTCTCTTGGCGGCAAAGAATCACCGCACACGCCGAGGTTTCAAATTGGGGTCTTCCAGCTCTGCCCAGCATTTGCATGACCTCAAGATCTGCATACTCTTTCAACCCACTGTCAGTCCAGGAACAGGTTCCTTTCAGGATAACCAGATAGCAAGGTAGGTTCACGCCCACTGCCAAGGTGGAGGTGCTGCAGATGATATTGATCTGTCCGTTTAGAAAGGCCTCTTCAATTGTGCGGCGGTCTGCTACGTTGAGGCCTCCATGATGGAACGCAACTCCAGCCTCGGCAGTACCTGTGATATTGTCAATGCGAGAACTATAGTTGCCGTGGTCGGCATACCTCTAAGTTCCAGGTTCGTTAAAGAGAGTTGTCTGTCCGGGCCATTCCACAATCGTTGATCAGGTTCTAAGGTTGACCACATCTCTGCTAACATTTTCGCAGTGTTCACCGAGGCTCTCCGAGTAGAACAAAAGACCATGACAGGTTTTCGACGTCCATGGTTTGCGATGATCCCGGGAATCCTGTGATAAAATTAGCTTCTCTCCCTATAGTTGGCTATCAAAGAGTGTACCTACTGCTGCGTCAGCATAGACTCGAATGCAAAGTCGTTGCCTCTAGTTTCAAACCCATAGACATGCTTCTGGAGTTGAACAGGACGAAAGGTCTCACCAAAGATTTCCCTACGTGCGGGAAGATGCTGCATTGTCGAGTTTCTGCCCAGCCAGATTGCAATATCTTCAGAGTTTGGCACGGTTGCGGACAAGGCGACAAATCTGACGGAGGAGACAACCGATTTCATTCGGGACACAACAGCTTCTAGCGTGGCACCACGCTCGTCCTTGAGGATATGAACCTCATCGACAAGAAACAGCCTGACAAGTTGCATGAGTCTCGCATGATCTTGCCACTTCCGAGTCACGCTGTCCCATTTTTCAGGAGTGGTAATGATGATGCTCGCTTTCTGTACATCCCGTAAATGGCCTAAATCAGTGTCACCGGTGAGCTCAGCACACTCCAGATTCAAGATGCCGAACTTCTTCTGCCAGTCGTTGTATCTTTCTGCGCACAGTGACTTCGTTGGAGCCTGGTAGATGACCTTGAAGTCTTGACCTTTGCACTCAGCTATCAGTCTGCAGATGGCGAACTCCATGATGACCGTCTTTCCGCTGCCCGTTGGAGCCGACACGACAAGATTGTCGTCAGACCTGAAAGCGCTAGCAAAGCATTTGGACTGGACCGCATTGAAGATGTCAAATTTGAAGACTGAGCGAAGCTGATCTGGGAGTGCTGTAGCTGACACTAGCTGGATTCCTTGGACAACAGGCAGGGACTCAGAAGGCAGCTTGGCCTGGGATACCCTCTCCCTCATGTTCCCGCCTGCCGCAGAAGTCACGTCTGCACGAGACTCGAAGTCGTCATGTGAAGCGTCGTCAGGGGTAGAGTTGGCGATGGTATGCTGAGGAGGTCGAACAGCTCTCGTTCTCTGACGGTGTTGGAGTGCTGACACCGTGGGGCTGGTGATGGGTCCATTTGGCGAGGAGGCAGCTGATGGAAGCATTGTATTCTCGAGTAAATCATCTGTCAACAGGATGAGCTTCGGACTTCTTCTCGAACTCCTCAATTCACCTCGTAAGCATCTCCCAGTACTCCCGGTCATCAATGGAGTGATAGGGTGGCGTGGAAGTGAGATGGGGGCGAGACGCGTTCGTTGTGGATGTCTGTGGTCACCTTGGCTTTCTTGGAGGAGCTGTCGGTCTGAAGACTTGTCAGTCTAGAGCCTCAGAAGATAGTATACTCGACCCACCAAAGTCATCTAAAGGTCTCTCAATCTCAGGTGACCGAGGCTCGAACAGAGAAATCTGAGTCGATGCAGACCGAGCAAAGAACGGTGATTGTTGCTGGGGAACGCTGAAGGACGCTTGTGCATTCGAACCAAAGTGAGAGGGACGGGAACCGTAGAGGGTGTGTGCCTCACGGGTGGAAGCATGGAGGGAGTTCCGGTAGTAGTTGGCGGGAAAGCGTCTTGCGTTCTCCATGACACTGGTGGATGGGCATACATGCAGTGGGACACAGGAATGATGGCGGAAGTAGGACAAAGGCGTCCGAACAACGGAGATTTTCAACCGAACTGAAAAAAGTGCTGCAGGAAGGCAACGTGCAGGTGAGGGTGTCGCAGAGGAAGCCACGACTGACAGCGAGGGCAAGGGATCACGTGCCAGAATTGCCCCTTGACATTGAATTCACTTTCACCTCTCGTCGAATTTCAGATGGGCTCCTCGACCACTTACGGTACTCTGCTATGTCCAAAGAGTGCTTTCAGCTCGAGCTCCCAACAGCCCTCACACCTCCTATCCTTGGTGTTTCCGTGCTGCTCCGGACTTGCAGCATCAATCCATCATTATACCCCAATGTTGATGTCATTCCTAGTCATAAGCATTAGTGCTGCCTCAGCGTTTGCCTCAATCGTGATGCTTTGTGAAATAGCCGAGAGCTTCCTTATTTCTCTTTTTGTGGCTCGGTGAACCAGGTCTTGAAGTGGCCAAAGCCGTCTCCTCCTGAAGCAAAGGAGTCTTTGGAATCTGGATCGACATGTCGTTTGGCCCAGCCGAACCATTGAGAGCTGCTTTGTCGTCCTGGTTGAGAATGATCGGCGGAGCTTGGAGCTGCCGGGCTTCTTCGGAGTTGTAAACCCAAGTCGCGAGGAGGACTATCGACGCTCCGATCAAGAACTACAAGCCATTAGTGTCACTGTAACCATGGATTTCAGAACAATACACGTACATGGCCGGTCATAGCGAAGTCAAAGAATAGGAAGCTCGCCAGGCTGCTGAGGACCATGCTGATGCTAACAGCAAAATTCTTCGAGATGTTGTCGGCGTAAAAGATGCAGAACGCCGCCACGATGCCGCCAAAAGACTGAATCGCGATCGACAGAGCAACCACCCAATTGTAGCCCGCAAAGAAACCGTACTTGGCTACGGTCTCGCCATCGAGAAACAGAATGCCGACGAAGAACGCCGGAAAGAGAGAGTATGTCGATAGCTGTACATTTCGAATCCAGAGAGATGTTGGCCTGGGCGACTCCTTGATGACCTTTTCGAAATAGACTCCCGCAAGACCTGAACATATGCAGACCCCGAGCACGGCAAACAAACCAACAGAAGCGTCCATGCCGGGGTTGTAGAGAGCGAGCTCGTCTTCCTCAATGCCTTCGTACGTCGCAGATCGCTTGTTAAGCTGCGGACCATGGTCTCCCCTCCCGAAATGCTCGCGAAGTGGGTTCAGCGATCGCGGCAAATAGATATGGGTATGGTGGCTCGAAGCTAGGGACGCCGACGAGTCGTGAGGAAGAGAGACGATCGCAACTCCCAGCATGAGCAATATCAGAGATAACCATTGCCGTCCCGAGATTGTTCTTCGCAGAAGCACGACACTGAAGATAGCAGTGACAAAGATCTTGAACTGGTATGTGACGTGGAACGTCGCTGCGTCGAGATTTGAGATGCCCACATACTGCAGACTGTTTGCAAGTGTGTAGAGCCCGGCCGGAAGGGCCATTTTCCAGCTGTCGCCGGCGAAAATGGCGCCGCCCAAAGTGCTGAGAAGAGAAGTTGCGGGTGTAGATCGAGGAGCCAACAGAGAGATTTCGTAGAGGGATATTGTCAGGCATACCGCCAGTTTAAGGACTTCGACTAGGAAGATGGCGGTCGAAGGAAGGTAACGCCGTCCGTCCACTGTGGGCATAACGCGAGAGTAATGGAGAAGCTGCCACAGAGATCAGTCCAGATTTCTCGATGATGCTCGAGATACGTACCAATATGAAGGTGGAAAATTGGACTGTCAGCTGTTTCACGCGTCAGTGTGCTTGCAGCCGCATGGGCTCGAGGAACTTCTTACAATGCCCAAGGAGAGCTTCCGTAAAGATACTCCCATGAGCTTGGGCGTGTGGCCCAGCCTTTCCACACCCATGGCGCTCAAGGCGGTAGCGATACAGGGTTAAGTACGCCGGTTCGACGGTATACTGCCGAAGACGCTCTGCGCCAGGCAGGGCTATCCGTCATCTAGAGGATGCAACGAAATAAGTTGAAGGAGCGGACAGGGTCTCGGGGAATGTGAGAGGTAGTGAGGCCACTTCTAGCGCGTTGAACCCGTGCGAAGCAGCAATATGAAATAGAAATGACCATAGGGTCACCAGACACGCGAGCATAAATGAATGACTTGGTTAGTAGTTGTGTGGCAGGCGATACAGGAGCACGGGAAACTGTTGGCGAGGGTGGAATTGTTCATGCCGCGTCGATTGGCGTTTCGCGAACCTCGCCAGATTCGCTCCTTGGCCCTGCGTCATGCGGTGCCGGCTTTCCAACTTTTCGCTTGTCCTGCTTTTGGCGGTGTGCGTCCAAACAGAGGCTCAGAGAGAGTCATAGCATCATAACGGGCCTGGTGCGCCCCATCAATATCGCCTATGCCCCAAGTTGAGAACCTATGTAGAGTTTCGGCTGATGCGGCCCAGGAGGCCTCTGCCGTCACCCTGCCAGCCTTGCCAGCCACATGCGCGAGGCTCACCTCCAGGCACCCAATTTCCCCTCGGCAATTCACAAAACTCGATATCGAAACGGCGGTCCAACAGAGGCCGGGCTCCACTATTTCACCACAGATGTATTGACCCTTGGTATATTCAGCCCCGACTGACCTTCCGAGTCTGTTATTGTACAATTACCCAGCTCATATATGACCTTTGTCATCATCGAACAACCGTAGCTTGACACGAGCAAGCCTAATGTACAAGTATGCCACCGCCACAGAGAAAGTCGTCGTCAATGGTCTAGTCAAGACCCGAGGAATACATAGCAAATTAAATGCGATCGATGGTTAAGCGTCATAAATAACAGTCAGTGCGCGGTGGCAACTTTCATCCAACCGTTGTAAGGCCAATCAATGAAGTCTTGCGAAGAGACCTCTTCCCTCTTCGGCGGCGCTTGTAATTTGTCCAGAGTAGCTAGGTATTGACTCTCCTTCCGATTTCGTGAGTCGTCTCTCGAACTATTCGTCGACGTCGAAAAGAAGGTCGACCGGCTCATCCTGTTGAGACCATTGTTGCGCGGTTGAAGCAGTGCTGGCGAAAAGGGGTTGAACGAGGACGCAATATCAGTGTCAGGGACGACGGACGTGCCAGTTTGGAAACTGGCGATCGAGTATCGCACACTGGGATCGTTCGAGGGCCCGGTCTGGAAAGTCGTGCAAGAAGACTGATCAAAGTTTGTGTCGGAAGAAGGGGATTGTACCCGCTCCGGCATTCTCGCCTGCCCCATCAACTGGATATCAAGCGCGGGAGAGCTCCTTGGGCCCTGCTGCTTGCGCTTTAGCGGTTTTCGATCGGTATTCATCAGTGCCTGTATCCGTGAATCCGTGCTGGCGCTGTATGGCTGCCCCAACACAGCCTTCTTGGACCTTATAGCAGCTAAGAGATATTCTTCCTGCCTTGTCACGCTCATCAGTCTTCTGCTCTCAATACTGGCGGCGTCCGAAACTAGGAGATCTGGGAAAGATGGACGGTGTAAAGATGCCTGATCCGTGGTTGGTGTGGGGGGAAACGAAGTGAGTAGATCGTCTTCCTCTGGCATCGGGTTCGATGACAAGTCACTGTAATATGTGGACCGGGGATCGCGTCGTCTGGCGGACGGCTTCGTTGATTCCCTTACGTCACGCCGATGTTGAGCAGCGTGAACCCGCTTCAAACTTGGCGTGGCTTTTACCGAAGAACCCTGTTTGGTGCTAATAGCTTGGGCCGTCCCTATCTCGATCTCTGATTCAAACAAGGACTCGACAGCTATGCTGTCGCGTAAGGCCGGTAGTGGGACATTAGCAGATTTTCTGGTTGGCGCTAGTGGTTCGTCATCGTCAGAGGAGGATAAATCTAGAACGCTCGTCTTCTGTAGGTCAGTCGAAGCGAGTGATCCTGCTTTCGCTTTTGACGAGACCGACTGAGACTCGTTGCGAGAGAGTGTAGATCTAGATGTCTTCGCGTTGAGTGTCGCGACACGAGGTGGTATGGCCGAACTGGGCAACATGTGGCTTGACATTGTCCTGGAGGTTGTGCTTCGACTTGAGTGATCCAGCACGTGAGAGGTGGTGCGAGTTTCGTCTTTTGCGACCTGGCCTATCCTTCCACCTTCAAAAGCCATTTCTATTCCTGCCACAAAGCTAGGCTGGAGCGCGGGTTCGTGGACGCTTTCGTCGTCACTGCTGTCACCTTCCAATCCATCGAACCAATGCTTTGCCCCAGCTTTCGGCCGCCTGATATTCATTTTGTAGTGGGGTGCTTCTTGTCGAGAGGGGAGTCCAACAGAGGATTTCGACTTCTCTGGACTGAGGGTTGGTGTTGGTCGATCAGAGTTGAAATGAACGCCTTTCTTAAGTTTGGACGGGTAATTGGGTGGTAAGATGCCAGAAGATGCCACTTGATCTGATGATCTTAGGGGCCGTTGATTACCGAATCTCATCTTCCCAGACGAGTCCGGTGACTGAGGTCCAGCTTTAGGTGTCTTCTCTCCAGTCTTGCTTCCGTTTCTAGAGAGACGAAAGAGCTTCAATTGTCGAAGCGGCTCCTTTCCCGTTGCGGGCCTGACGACAACAGGAGAACCTTTCCGCAGGGCAAAATCTCGTCTGGAAGAGTCCGACGTTTGTTGTGAAATTGCTCGAGGAGTCTTCTGAGCATCGTAGAAGGAGTGGAGGGTTGAGGATGAGCCTTGTGCTTTCAATCGCTTGGAGGTGGTTGAGTCCGCACCATCTGCCTTGAGCAGAAATTCCTCGTGTAGCAACACCGACGATGCCTTCAAATTCAGATCCCTAGCTGTTTCCAACTGTTCTGTGGGCGGATTGGAAGAGCCCAGCTCAGTCGTGGCGTCGGAAAATGATAACGTTGGCAACCTGGCCGTTATCGAAGAGCTAATGCTTTGGTTGCGTGCAGTATTCAGGTCTGTCTCCGAAATCCCAAGGATATGATGTACTTTGTGCTCGTTCCCTTCTGGCTGCCAGTCCTGTTGGCGCGCACTGGATTTTGTTCGCTTTAGGGCAGTCGGCAGGCGGAATCTTTGGCCGCTACCCATATCACTTTTGCCTCGGAGTTATGCTATGTGTCTGTTCATGCCGCCTTCTACACCATGTGATGCTCAGTCAAGTGGTCGTGGCCGCTTTCTCGATAGTGTATGGGCGAATGTGAATTTGCAGAAACGAGGCTCTCTTCTGAAGGAAACGAAATGGCAGTTTGAGGTAGCGCAGGCGGCGGAGGTGACGTTCGTAGACCCGGCGTTAAGTCGTGCAGTGAAGGAAAGGCTGTTGTTCTGGCGTCAACGTCCCCGAGAAGTCATGGTTGAACCATGCAGGAGAAGGCGAACTGAGTGCGGTTGTGATGCGAGAAGAATTCGTCTCAGGACAACTCAGCCAGGTGAAGGAAGCAGCATTTGGCGGCGAGGAGCAGCAAAGTGTATGATGAGCACCCAGATTGCCAGTCCAGGAATCGGTCTTGCAGGTGAGCAGCCCATCAGGTAGTGGTGGGCCAGCCGGCTCCTTCAGGCGGGATGACGGGTTGGAGACAGCTCGACAGGCACAGCCAAATTGGCGCGCGGCGGGCTGATGGACAGTGACCACTTCCCACAAGAGCCCGAGTTATGGCTGCTAGAGCAAGTGGGCAGCAACCTAGCCATGGGCCAGGGGTCGCTCTGCGTCGCATGCCATCCCGCACTTGGGAAACGCTTGCCCATGGAAAGCTGGTGGAAGTTACAGCACGAGGATCCCAGGACTGACCGGTTCTGATTCGCCTAATGAGATAGGGTTGAGGTAGCATGACCGAGTTCTGGCGCAGCTTCTCGGCTTCTCTCGTGTTCTTGGAGCGCCTCTGCCGCGTGCTAGAGCCCGTAGGCTGGGAGACTGCACTCTCAAGCACAGCTGACGAATTCAGTCCCCGACCGCGGCAGCAGATCGGCGCTCCTTCAGGAAATGGAGCAGCAGACGATGGAGACGCTTAAAAGATAGCGTGCCGTGCGTGCCTGAAAAGCTCCAGAAGAAATCCGTGGGTGCGACTCAGTGCCCGTGAGTGCCTGACCGCTGAATGCTCGAACGAGGCTAACTACAGGAGGTTCCCCACGTTACGGATGGCTTTGCTTGCGTCCTCCGCTACGGGTTGCCAACTCAGGGGCAGGCCGTTATTTTCAATAAATATTGGATGCTGTGGTACCTCGGACCTCATGAGTTACAGCAACATGCGATTCAGCCTCACGGCAAGCACTCGCCGAAGTCACGAAAGGCCATACGAGGAGGCGTTGCATTATATTCTCCGTGTGGAAGGTTGGCTGAGTCCAGACCACTGAGTTTAGCCATGGAATAACAACGTGGCAGCCGCCGTGATGCTTGCTGAGATCCCAGTGGGCACAATCTCCGCCGTT
The DNA here is from genome assembly GCA_016109585.1 of Phialophora expanda. Lineage (NCBI taxonomy): Eukaryota > Fungi > Ascomycota > Eurotiomycetes > Chaetothyriales > Herpotrichiellaceae > Phialophora > Phialophora expanda. The sequence goes on from JADWPR010000029.1 coordinate 97,675, forward strand.
TGGACGTCGATGACTCGAGGTACAGATGGTTCGCGCAATTCACACGTGTGAATATGTCTCAGCCTCTCAGGAACAGTAGAAGTTGTGAGCTGTCTCGGGGCTGGGTGTTGTATGCGACCGAAGCTGTCGCATACACACTGATACCGAGTACAAACAGCTAATGTTTCTCGTGTTGCTTAGAACAGTCATCAGACAATCTGCTTCATACACAATGAATCCTACCAGCTTTGAGGCCTCTTTACAGAAGCGACAGGCATAATTTCCACCTTGGTTCAGATAGAGGATGCCCAGTCAGCCACGATCGCCACGTGCTTTCCCTCGTGGCCGCCCACTGCTTGTCGGACCACGACACCCGCTTCACATCTCGCCAGACACAGCTGACCGAATACCCTTCAGGTAGCCTGCATGTGTTGCAAGTCTTCTCCCCTGTTTCTCGGGTATGCCATTCACCTTCTGCCTACAGATGTGTCTACAACATCCACCTCAGTCTGCAGTCGTCGTCGTTTCACCAGTGCTTGAATCAGTGTCGTACAGTATATCGTCTTGGACTAGATGTGATTGTTCTTCCATGCTCACAACGCTCGCTGCAGAAGGTGAGTAGTCAACGTTGATCAACATGCGGGAGAAGCTGATCTTTCGTCGGCGTATCGGTGTTGCTGTTCCTGCATTGACAACTGCGTCCGTAGGTAACTCCCTTGAGACGGGACTATATATCCAGCGTAAAATAGGGTCACCGAACTCATCATATGATACCATTTCTTCACACCCTTCGGCTGTCGCGTAGTCCTGTCCGTGAGCATATGCTTCAAGCGCCTGCATAATCTCAGTAGTGCGTTTCATAGGATCTTCACCATGTGGAGAGGCCTCATAGAGATGATCAATTGACGCCAAGGCACTGGTGCACTTCTCTTTGATCTGGTGCAACTCTGATTGTCTGAGCGATCGAACCTCGAAAAGTCGTCGCTCCCGACGAAGAAGCAGGCGCTCTTCCACTAGACGATCCATCACACGGTTGAGAACATCTTTGGTCCATCGAGCAGGGTTCAGCCAGGTACGCAGGAAGTCGTTATCGATTCGAGATCCGGGCTTAACTTGAGTTGTCAAGCAGTTGACGGCCATCCGCAGGAGTATGGCGGACAAAGGTGATTCTTTGGATTTTGACTCCCGGGAGGACAACAAACAGGTATAGCAGAACCGTTCACCAGCAGCGATTGCTGTGGGCGATGCATCGTCATACCCATAGCATTCTCTATGCTGCCATCCGTCGCATACGTCGCAGTATAGCTGCTCAAGTCAGTACAACGAAGAGCACATGGTTAGAGATCCTTACCATTCCGCTGGATTCTTTCGGACTGCCGCATTCACAGCTGATATCGGCTGATCGAGTGACGCGTTTGATCTTTCCTTCAGCAAGTAAGTTTCCATCAAATACGCCTTCTCCTCCATCTGCCTTCTCTTTCTGGGTTGCATAGCAGTGTACTAGAAGCTCCACCAGCTTTGTTACAGCAAGACGAGCACCCGTCTCATTTGGCCAGCCCTGTGTTGCTGCGGTAAACTGCATTGGCGAGCCCCTCAAGCCAACCGACTCTGGCTGAGCGAAACTCATGTTTCCCAGGCTTCGAGGGCTGTTGAGCGCATTCGCTCGGGCTGTGCCTGCTATTACATTCCCCTCAGAGTTTCGTGGGGCAGTGGACTTCGCACGCTTGCCATCGGGAATTGGAGCATTGGTGCGTCGTTTGGTCGCCGGCGTCGATTCTTTCAGTGTCGAGAGCAGGTTGTTGCTGTGACTGGATGATGTCTTCTGCATTGCCTGAAGTCGCTTGCTCATCTCGGCATCTTGGGGGTCAATTGACGAGTCTGGAACTTCCGAGTCTGCCATACGAACAGTGACACGGATTTGGTAATGACCTGACTCCAGCACGCCAACAACATCTTCAGAGCCTCCCACTAACGAGTCGCACACGACTTCAGCATCCCCCTCTTGAAAATCGTCTTTGTCCACAAATCCCGGTGGCTGATATAGTGCGGGACATGACTTGTTGTAGGCAAGGCTCATGCCCAGTCTTCGGCGAGCTGTCAACAGTCAACGCATTGAACCGGCTGGAGGGCTGGCAAAGCAAACCTGGAAGACGAGGCAGACCGCGCAATGACCGGAGCAGTGCTCGGATGCTCGCCTTGAAGCTCTTATGGACATTCTCTAGGGTGAACGTGTGATTCATGGGGTTGACTTGGATGCTACTGACGCGCCCCTGCTCATAAGCAAAGACAAAATGGTAGTTCTCCAGGACGGAAAGTTGGCCTTGTGAGGTCTTGGTCACGAAGACCTGGAGATCCTGCAGATAACCACGTTCTAGAGCGTCGAAGACTCCTTCTTCCTAGACAACCGTCAGTCACACAGAAGAAAGGGTGGATATCCACGCCTACAAGCATTTCGAGTATCTGGTCAGCGCGTCGGTGACCGCCACGGACAAGGATTTTGACTTCTTGACCTTGGCTGGCGTCCTTTGGAGTGAGAGCCTGGAAAGATGAATACAAGGCTTTTGCATTCTGCTCACCGTCGACTACGATCTGGTCGATATATCGAGTGCAGAAACACGGTGCTATCCACGGAACGAGCTCTCTTGCATGAGCAATACACGCTAGCGCTGCGTTGAGGAATATCTGAACCAAAGCTAGGCTTTCGTCTTGGGAGAGGGTCCGCTTGAATGGCTGGGCCAGAAGCAGTCGCTGTGCCATTGTGATATGGAGTTGTATGGGATGTGCACTGGGGACAAATTGAAAGCAGTTGATGCAAGTGAAGTCAAAGTGAAGGAGACTCGCAGTAGAGAGTTGATTTTCTCAACTTGGGCATCATGACAAGAAGCCACTATCTTGTCATGCCCCCTGCGAATACGCGTGACTCTGAATCTCCAGCAGCTTAAGGACAGCCTTTGTCTGCTCTCAAGTCGATAGAGGTCTTTGGTGACACCTGCATGCAGCCAGTTGAACCATGAGCAAGACAGGACATATGTCCAACGTCGTCCGGTTCGGCAGCAGCTTCTTCAGGCAATGCTACATTTTGTGACGTTTCCCTCGCTGTTCGTTCTACGCCAACGCCGTAACGTCAGCTTCGAGGAGTGCAGACGGAGGATAGCCTCGGCCACGGTGGAATAGGACTTTCGCCCTCGAATTCTAGAGCACTGAGCTGAAGGCACTATAGCGTTGCTTTTGCCATCGCATGGCAGGATCAGCCTGGTACCTCTCATGAATGCATCGAAGTACGGAGTACCCAGGCAGAACGCTGACGTCGCGCCTGGCGCTGGCTTCACTCACAGCTTGGTCATCTGGTGGCAACAGCGTACTGTGTACGAGTACGGAGTAGTAGAAGAAAACCTTTTGTTACGGCTCCATCCGGAAAAGCCACATCTTGCCTGATGCCAGTGGCGCGGGCGCTCGGGAGACAACCACCAGTCAAGGCTCCCAGGAAGCGCGCTTGCGTTTTCTCCGCCTCGATCGTAGAGAGAGCCGACGGCAGGATTGGGTTGGCCCGCCCGCGCTCCCACCCTCGCTCCCACCCTCAGTCTCCGAAACACTCGCATACCAAACACCACGCTGTTTGACAACCCGGATTCACTCTACCAATCCGCCCTACCTTTGGATTCCCTCCGCTACCATCCCGAAGCAGCAAAAGAAGGCCGCCGCCAGCCTTCAGCGGTTTGTGCTTCCGATATCCATAAGTCCTCAATTGTCCTTCACTTGTCAGCGCCCAACCAAGGGCACGCACCCACTATCCGGCCTCGACAACCCAAGCCTCCGCACATCAACACCTCCACTCGTTATCCAAGACTTCATACCCGTCAACACTGGCCAGGAGGAGACCAACCTGTCATCCTCGCTTGTTGTTGTTGGCCCCAGACTAGTCCACATCACGCATATACGACGCGACTCCCTGTTTTACCCTACCAGATGATCTTCGACCCAAAGGTGATACGGTGACAGCGTCAGCTAGAAGTGAAATGGAGGACGAGGAAATGATAGAGGAGGCCCGACACGACCATCACCGTCCTCGGCCTAGGAGTCATAGGCTTGGAAAACGTCCACGAAGCAAAGAAAACCACATACATCGCACAATGACTGCGGAGGCGGATGCCTTGTTCGGCCAATTTTCGTTTGCACCAGCTACGCAAACTACCGTCGTGACTACGACCACAACCACAACCACAAAGTTCCCTCCGTTGCGTATGCGGCAGCCGCGTCGGATGCAGGATTTGGACCTCAAACAGTATCCCCTCGCAGCTACTCCCACGCCACCCAGTCTGAGGAAGATACACTTCGCGATAGGCGGGAAGCAGACGATATTCCATGAAGCAGAAGACACGACGCTGGCTTTGGAGCAGTTCGAAGAGGAACAGCGAACTCTGCGGAACGTTCACGGGACGGTCGAGACTGTGGAGACCTTTCAACCGTGGACAGACGCTTCGCACAATGGCTCGATCGTTGGTGCCCTACAGCGAAGACCACTGAGGAGACCTGCTTCACCCGAATCCATCACGGATAATGAAGAGCACGTACAACCGCAGGCGGCATCCTTCGCACCACATCCTCCCGTCTCGTCGATGAGGCATCATCGCCACTCTCTGGGGCAGAGTTCTCGCTTCCACGCCACGAATCCGATCACTCCAGACAGCGTTCCGAAGCCCTATAGTGGAACCAGTAGACGCATGACACGAGACATACCTAATCTGCGAGGCAACACTGCTCTCTTACCTTCGCCGAGCATAGATCAGCAGCCAACTTTTCAGCATGCACCGCCCTTGTCGCCAAAGCCCAGTGAGCAAAACGGACTAGTGGTAGATAATGGAGCAATCTCTATACCCGACCGTGCTCAACGCAGTCGAAGGACCCCTCGAGATCATTCGCAGGATACTGCAGTACCGACTCCGCCCATTGATGAAGAGGCTGAGTTGTCTTCGGCGGGGCCTCTGGGCAGACGGGCTTTGTCGTCGGTCCCAGCTCGATTACATGTTGCAGAAAGTCCGTCAGGCCAGGACGGAAGTCTTCCCAGTCCGAGCCTCTCTCCTGTTACGGCTGCGGCAACGTTGCAGCATACTGGATACTTTGCAGATGTCGACTCGAATTCCGAGATCGCCTCCCAATATGAGGATATGCAAAGTACTGCTGTGATGCAACCTCGGTCGCCCGATCCATTCAGCTTGGGTCTATTCAGCGATCCATGCGCACCAAACGACGATAGACACTTATCGCGCTTCAGCAGTGGCTCGGTTGCGGAAATTCCGGCGTTGATTGACTACTTCGAAGTCATCCCAGATGAGATGAAAAGTTATGTGATGCACCAGCTGCTTCGGCGTTGCCCCAAGTCGACGCTGCAAGTGATCGCAGATGCGGTCAATCCTGCGTTGAAATGCGACTTCCTTGCCATCCTCCCGCCCGAGTTGGCCCTCAATATCATCAGATTTCTCGATCTTAAAAGTCTGTGCAAGGCAGCACAGGTGTCGAAGAAATGGCGACAACTTATCAACAGTGATGAGAGAACCTGGAAGGAACTATTCGAGGCCGACGGCTTTACTTTGCCGGAAGGAGAACTACACCAAGCCATCGTGCAAGGTTGGGGTTGGCAAGACCCTTTTGGCCCATTTGGATACGAGGAGGACCTGAGTTATACGAATAAATCCGAGACAGAGGCAATCGCATCCCCTCCTTCGGTGTCGCAACCTCGCAGTCGATACGATGGAATCCTGCGACGATCAAAGCGGAAGGCCTCCACAATACTCTCCAATCAACATAAACAAGCAAAGCGGAAGAACAGATCCCGACATGACACGGCCGACGTCACATCTGCTGACTGGATGAATCAAGTCTCTTCGGCCGAAGGCCCTTATAATGCGGCTAATGCGGCAATTCTGGCAGTACCTCATCCAAATGTCCCCTTCCCCAGCCTGCGGGGTCTCCACCTCTACAAATCTCTGTATCGCAGACATTATCTCATCAGAAAAAACTGGATGTTCGAAGATACGAAGCCTCAGCACATCGCTGCCCATGCGCACGACACCCACGTGGTCACTTGCCTCCAATTTGACACGGACAAAATCTTGACAGGAAGCGATGATAATAACATTAACGTCTATGAGACCAAGACTGGTGTCTTGCGAGCCGTTCTTTCTGGGCACGAAGGCGGCGTTTGGGCTTTACAATATGAGGGGAACACACTCGTTTCGGGATCCACTGACCGGTCCGTCCGTGTCTGGAATATTGCGGAGGCCCGCGAGACGCATGTCTTCCGTGGCCACAACTCGACCGTGCGATGTCTGCAAATTGTGTTTCCTGTAAAGATTGGCGAGACTGCAGACGGCAAGCCGATTATGATGCCGAAGCAACCGTTGATCATCACCGGCTCTCGTGATTCGACTTTAAGAGTGTGGAAACTCCCGAAACCGGGGGACCCAAGCTTCATCCAGGCCGAAAATGAGGCCGATGCGGACGATTGTCCCTATTTTGTCCGGACGTTGAGCGGCCATCAGCATTCTGTCCGTGCTCTTGCCGCTTATTGTGATACGTTGGTCAGCGGAAGTTACGACTGCATGGTTCGAGTGTGGAAGATATCAACAGGCGAGACCACTCATCGCCTAATAGGCCACGCACAGAAAGTCTACAGCGTAGTCCTTGACCATGAACGAAATCGATGCATAAGCGGCTCGATGGACAACATGGTCCGCATCTGGGACCTTAACACAGGCTCGCTCAAGTATATGCTGGAGGGCCATACTTCCCTTGTCGGCCTCCTGGATTTGAATTGCGACAGACTTGTCTCTGCGGCCGCAGACTCGACTCTGAGGATCTGGGACCCTGAGACCGGACAGTGCAAAGCCACCCTGAGTGCCCATACAGGGGCAATTACATGCTTCAAGCACGACCACCAGAAAGTCATCTCTGGCTCGGATCGGAACCTCAAATTGTGGAACATCAAGACTGGCGAGTGCATCAAGGATCTACTTTCTGACCTTAGTGGCGTCTGGCAAGTAAGGTTCGACGATAGACGCTGCGTCGCAGCGGTACAGCGGGATGGACTGACATACGTCGAGGTAAGTTGCCAACCAAGGCTTGGGCTGCTCATTCATTGATTTCTTCTTCTGCAGATTCTTGACTATGGCGCTGCCCGAGACGGTGTGCCTGAGCGTGATCTCGGTCGACGAATACTTGTTGACGCCAATGGGAAGGAAGAGCGTAATGACGACGGCGAATTTCCAGAACTTGACAGCAACAACGACGCATGAATCAAGCAAAATCCCACGACTCTGTTTCGAAAGCGAGATACCCTCTTGTTTATGGTCACAAATTGGAGGTCACCTCTTCTTCTAGCATGTTCGTCCACGGTGTTGCGATGATGGCTTCGTTTTGTGAGAAACTGCATCTTGATCGGGCATGTTTTCTGCGAATTATTTTGCTCCTGACTCGCTTGCATTAGAAGCAAGGATTGGAGATACCGGCATTGAGCATTTGGGCATTGCGGGAATTTGCTTCTTCGAATGCGACACGACATATCATTGCTTGTTAATCAGCATCAACACCCCGTTGGGCCAACTGAGGATGCAGGTACCGTGCTGTGTGACGAACAATGTAGGGATGAGAATCCCAGCGATAACTGGGAGGAGGGTCAGCCGGGGGTGCATTCTTTGCATTGGGTCCGATACACGCATGATACGTAGATATGTTGTTTGACGAATATGATACATACGGCGAGCAGAGACATGGGGAACAACGTATGGTATTGCTTCGGTGTCCACTTCGATCTGCCTTGTGCCTTGTGTTTCGCTGGCGTGGATGGCCATTGCACTACATTTTTGCAGCTTCAGCCTGAATATACCTAATGTACAGAGTTTCCTACGTACCGCAGGTATGTATGCTTGCCAACCCGGGTAAGTACGTACGGTTATGTACCGTCTCCTCCACCCCAGATACCCCCGGCATCACAACCAGGAGAGGAATAAAGCACGTATGTATACGTGGTATGTGGATATATGGTATATGGAATGTGAAATGTCCTAAAGAATGATACACGGAAAGACGAATCGAGTGGTAGAGGAGAGTTGCGGTTCTGCCCTATCCTGCCCCTCTCTCTTCCCTATCCTACCGCTTGCGCTTTGTCTTTGGCCCCTGTGCGGGTTCCGCGAACATAGACTCGAACGCATCTATGCCTCTTGACACGCCTTTCCCCACTATGGCTGGTTCTTTTGGCGGTCGAGCCTGGCCCACCGGTTGTACACCGGACGCTCCGGACTTCCTGCCCTGTCGAGCAGATCTAGGAGATTTCTTCGGCTGAGATTTCTTCTGCTTGGGGGGTTCGGCAAACATTGCTTCAAAGGCATCGAGGCCATGGGAGACACCTTTGCCGATCAGAGGTGGTTGTTGTCCTGATGCGAGGTTGCGACCGGATTCCGGTATTGGTGTTGGTGCCGCTTTCTTTTGCTGTCTTTGACGCCGGCTTGGCCCCTGGGCATGTTGTGGAGATGACTCGGCGAACATGCTTTCGAAAGCGTCGATGCCTTGGGCCATGCCTTTCGTTGCAGCAGGCCTCGGGGTGATCCGGTTGGTGGACAGAGGAGTGGATTGACGGGGGAGGGCTGGGCCTCTATCTTGGAGCGATGGTTCATGCATGTGTTTTTGCAGTTCTTGGTAGGCCGAGTCTAGCTGATCCCGCGTGTTTGCAGGAGCCTTCCATCTGGCAGTTCCAGGGGCGTCCGATGTCAAGGGGTCAAAGACCCTAGGAGGATTGCGGTGGGGTTGCGAAGAGGATGCTGTGGGAGAGCCGGCATCTTGACCAGTGCCCAGGATCTCGCGCATGAACTCTCGGAGACCTAGATTGGGGAGCGATGCCGATGATGTTGACGCTGCAGTGTCGGATGTTTTTTCGCGACCAGGGTCATCGCCTGGCTTCTGAAGTAAGTGCGATATCTCGGCCTCGATTCTTTCCTGCGGTCGTTGTGTGGCGCTCTTATCGATCACTTTGTGCACTGCAGCCTTGTCCATGGCATACCACTCAAGATTTGCGGCCTTGAGTATGGCCCACTGCAGGTTCCTGATTCCAAAACCGTCGTCTTTTGGCTTTGTTCCAGCGGCTTCTTGAAGAGATCCCACAGCAATGATCTCACCTAACATCAAGGCAGACTTATCTCTGTTTGCTTGATCTTTCAACCTCTCGAGTACCTCTCGGATTTCGCTTTCAGGTCCACCACTGCTGCGCAAACGGTCGCACTTTGTAGCGATGAGCTGGAATGGGACGCCGAGCTTCTGAAAGATTTCAAGCATGTGGCGATCGGCAGCCATGATGCCATGAACGCTGTCCACTAGTAAAAATGCTCTCCGCAAATTCCTGCGAGCGTTCAGGTACGAGATGATCTGGGTGCCCCATTCGGATCTGCTTCCAAACCCGTAGCCGGGCATATCGACGAGGGTGACTTTGGGTGTCACGTCTCCGTCCCACCCCTTTATGGCTCCTCCGTCCGGCTCTTTCGCTGCCAAACCCCATGCAGCCATTACCTCAGTCATCCCTGGAGTAGTGCTGACTCGATTGAGGTCTACCGAGGTGAGAGCATTGATCAAGGTAGATTTGCCAACGTTGGACCGGCCGAGGAAGACCACTTCGGGTACGAGGATTTTCTGCGCTGACGATTTCTTGGAGCGGCGCCATAGTTCTGATGTCTTCCAGAGATCGCCTGTCCATAATCTAGAAGGCTTATGATTCTTGAAGAAGTGTGCCGCGGCGGCTAGGTTCTCTTTGGTTGGGGGTTGCGTATCCCAGTACCAGGACGGTCCTATCTCGACCTGTGACAACGACGATAACCTGCGGCGTCCATTCTGTAGCTCGACCAGACGCTGTTGGAAGAGGTACCGAGTCACAAAGCGACAATTCAAGCAGGTCGAGGTCTGCATTTAAGCTGGGAGGAAGAGCAGGAGTGGGCGAGAACGAGCGAGGATCGGGCTTGAATGGACGCGAGAAATTTTGGAGGGTTGCGGCGCGTGTCCAAGAAGATGGATTTCCGCCAATCCGCCGATCCGCCAATGGGGCGCCCTCCAAGTTAGGGACGCCCACCTGACGCCTAACCGGATCTTGGTCAACGCCTGAGGCTCTGCTGAAGATGTTCCTGTCGCAGCTTGCCGTCTCCATCACTTGTAGTGTCTAGGCATCACCATGATCAACGCTGTCCTGGTCTTCAACAACAATGGTCAGCCTAGACTGACCAAGTTCTACTCTCAGCTTGTGAGTATGAATGACCCTATCTGAACCGCAGCTCGACGGCCGCTGACGCTATTTGTTCTAGGACACTGCCACGCAGCAGTCTCTTCTTTCTCAGATCTTCGCCCTGGTATCGGCTCGTCCAGCTTCTGCCTGCAATTTCCTGCCTCTTCCCCCTTTGTTGGCTCCATCGGGCAACACGACGTCCCCAGATGCACCGACCCAGATCACCTACCGCCACTATGCAACGCTCTACTTCATTCTAATATCCACCTCCACCGAGTCACCCCTGGCCCTCCTTGATTTCATCCAAGTCTTCGTCGAGGCCCTCGACAGGCTGTTCGAGAATGTCTGCGAACTTGACTTGATCTTCGGATTTGAAACCTTGCACGCTGTGCTCAGCGAAATGGTTGTGGGTGGCGTCGTTGTCGAGACAAACCTGGAAAAGATTGTCGACGGCGTCAGAACCAGTGAGGGAACGAAGGGGAAGAGGAAAGCCGTTAACTCCCGCGAGTCATCTTCCTTTGGTAGAGGTTCTGGGTTTGCCGGCCTCGGTTGGTCTACTGGGACAGGAAGTAGCTGGCGGTGACAAGGTCCCCCCAGAAAGGCGATATGCGTTTATGGCGCGGCGCAAACGCTGCAATGCCAGGTCTTTGGACACAACCTCTCCATTGAAGCCAGAAAGCACAAGTGACGAGCGAGTTGCGCGCACTTGCCGGGGCATTCAGATGGAACCCGTCGCGCGATACTATCCTAGTGTGGGCGATGCTGGCAACCTGTGCTCCCGGAGCACCCGTTAACACCAAGTCGGACATACATGCCTCGTGAGCAGACTCCAAACAGCTATTCGGTGTGGCCTCAACAAGAAAGTTGATATGTGGGAGACGTCAAGCGAAGTCATCTGCTGCAAAGTCCAGGAGACTTTGCGGTCGGTGGCGGCTACGGGGTCAATCAGATTACTGTTCACGTGCGGACGCGACCATGGCCACTTGTCCAAGTGGTGTAAAGGCCGCTTGACTACTTTTTCTCTCGGCTCGACCCAGGAACGGGCGAGGCGAGGCCCATGGCACGGGCCAATGCGCGCTCCCTTGACCGAGTTGTGGGAAATGGTGTGCGGGCAATCGAGAGAACGTCTCTCTCATTTCGCCCATTTCTCATGTGAAGTCACGCTTATCGGGCACGGTATTGGAGAATCTTGTGACGAATATGTCTTAAGGCGGAGGAAGCCATCCGCATCACAGTCAGATGCAGGGACAATGAAGGTGCCAGCGTGCGGTAGCGAGAGTTTGGGTCGATAGAGCGTGCTAGCTCTCCCTCTACAGGGTGATATCAAATGGGTGAGGTTGGCTCGAGAAGGCTCACTCGAAGCCAGTATGCCACATTGTCCGGGCGCTTAAGAATAACCTCTGAGTGGAGGGTCCAGGCCGTTAGACCTCGGATCTTGGACGGTTGCGGTTAGAGCCTCTTACCGAAGCACCCCGCCTTTCAGGTACCAGCGAGCAACCAAATGCTTTTCCAGCGCTGCGGAGCCGCTAACCAAGAAACCTTTCGAGGAGAATGCTGTGCTCTCACTTCTCATTCGTCTCTGGCTCTGCTTCACCTGCATACCGCATCCTGCTCTTCACACTTTCCCACTTCTCACCTCTCACCAATCATGCCCGAAGACGCCTTGGTCGCCTCCTCCCAGCAATCATGGTCAGCTACATCTACCGCCGTGATCGCTCTTCGAGCGCATCGAGCTGCTTCATGTCCCTCACGGCCAGGGGGTCAGCAGTTTCAGGCGCCTCGAAACTGGAGCATGTTGGGAACTTGATCCATATACAAAGATGAGGTGCTCCTCTTCGGTTTTGGTCCTCTATATCTTCATCGTTGTCCTCGCAATCTCCCCGGCCAGAGCTCGACCATCTTCTGTCTGGGACTTCGATATCGACAACGACCCTGCCCCTCCACCAGATCAAGGACCCCCGATCTCCGCTGGTGCCCTCAGGGATCGATCTAAACTCAAATACGAAGTCGTTGGCATTGTCGGAGCTTACGTCGTCTGGCTCGTTGTCACATTCTCACTGCTTTTCTTCGTGGGCAAGAAGCTTCGCCGAAGAGTCCAGACGTCCAACCGATCCTTGAGCATGGAGATCATGAGCAAACCGGCCCCGCTAGCCAACCAGGCCGGCAGGCCCGTCGAGCCGCCTTTGAAGAGTCCTGGCAAAATGGCAAGCCTAAGGTCATGGGCCAGCGGCAAGTCGCATGCATATAAGCCATCCAACGTCAGCGTCACATCGACTATTGACGAGAAGATTCTTCAGGCAGACAAAGCGAAGAACATGGATGAAATGGCCCGGCTGTACGCTGCTGTCATGCAACACGACGAAGAACAGTCTCAAAAAGCCAGGAGTAGTGGACAGACATCACCCAGGACACCCAACATCCCACCCCAATATAGCGTGCCTCCTACACCCAGGTCCATTGCCCTCCCGCCAACGCCAAGGTCGCCCTACTACCGCCCAGATATCATTGGAACCCTTTCGCCGAGATCGCCGAGATCTCCTGGATATCCCCCTGAATTCCAACATCAAGGCGACTACATTGAGCCAAAGTCTCCAAGGTCGCCAAGATTGGCTCACCCTCTGGCCCCCACTCCCGTTGAAGACCCGCCGACAAGGTTGGCTCACCCTATGGCCCCAACTCCTGCTGAAGACCCGTCGACACACACACAATCTCAGACCAACGTTCGAAAGAAGGTGTCGCCTCTGTCCTTCATCTCTGGTCAGAAAAGGAGACCCAGCAACATTTCAGTCCGTGGGCAGGGCATTTCGCAACCTCTCGGCTCAGCCTCTCTCACAGAGGAATCTTACATCGACGAAAGTCAAGCTTCTCCCAGATTTTACAATCCGGGCCCTCCTCCGCCGACTCCGGGCCAGAAGTCTGCGGTGACTGTAACGCAGGACGAAGTCGGGCGGCGGACGCCGGGAGCTTCGTCCCTTGCCAACACCATGGCCTCCAATGGGTCCAGCAGTTCCAACAGTCTCCCATTCAGGCAATTCTACAACGAGACCTTGAAGAGTGCTCCCGCGACTAAAACGACCTTCGTCGGTGTTCGCGAGAGTATAATCGGAGTTCATCCCAAGACTGGAGTGCCTCAGACGCCATACAGTCCTTATATGCCATTCACGCCCATGACGCCCGTTACGCCGCGGTCACTCGTGACCAAGAAGGAGATGAAAAAGAACAAGAAGAGGGAAGGCCTGAAGGTGCTCAGCGAAGACGACATGGTCATGAGCGACGAGGACCTCTGGTCGCCCATGAAATGAAGGGCTCACCGACGGCTACTGTCCTGGACTTCCTTACTACTCATTTTCTCATTGTTCTTTCCTTGCAAGTATGGCCTCGAGCACCGCGCTCTTTGCTCCTTCGGATGATAGAATGAAGGACTGCCAGCGTGCAGATGTACAATTAAGCCGCCTGACAATGGCGAGATAAATATACCCAACCACAATCTAAATTTTGATGATAGCCTCTGCTGTAGGAGGTCACTTCTGCTGACGATTCCTGCCGCTGTTTGAGTGTCCAGTGATAATACTACCGCTGCAGGTTAACGATCCGTTGCCCGGCAAGCCTTTCTGACCATTGAGATATCAAACTTGACGGACCAGTCTAAGTCAGAATCTCACATCGAAAAATTGTGACAAGATAACGTTGAGGCAGACATGCTCTAGAAATGAGCAATCTGTGGTGTATCTCCATCATTCACTCCCGCGAAGGACCTAAATAATGTTCATTGGAACGAATAAGACTCCGTTGCTCGTGATCCGAATTGCTGGTACTACAGTCGCCTTCCTGTCTTGCCTTTTTGGGGGAAGGGGGCCGTCGCACAAGCAGCACAAACGAGATGTCGAATCCTTGTGTTGGAGCTTCTCGAGGAGCTGCTGATGTTCCCAATCATTTCACGCCGTTGACAATTGAATCCACCAAGGCGGCCGTGTTAGCCAATGCTTCGTCCGCGTACCGGTAACCAACCAACTGCACACAGATGGGCGCGTCTTTGTAGAGCTCGGGACCCGTGTCTATAAAGCAAGAGAGAAAGGTGTCAGCTGCCGTCAGTCTCGCAAGACTTGTTGCGAAGTGGATGGAGAGATTTGCTTCATACAAAGACTATACATGCGAGCATCCTCGGCGCCGTACTTTGCATTGCTAGGCTCGTCGACGACGTCTTCCTCGCACACCGTATCGACCGGGATGACGACGGCCGGGTAGTCGAGGTAATTCCAGAGACCCGTGTAGGTGGCCGTGGTCCATTTGTCGAGGGGAATGGCGGTGTGCGGAGCCGGCGGCATCAGGATCGCATCGATGCCGTTGTCGCGGAAGAGTTGGAGGTATTCTCGTGCTGCGGCATGCCGGCGCACGTTGAGGCTGAAGAATCCGCGCAGGTCAGTGCCTGTCATGCTCAGGAGACCGAGGGCCTTGACCGAGGGCACTTCGGGCTCGCCTGTCCGCGCGAAGAGTTCGTAGTAGTTCTTTGAGGTTGGATAGGTGCTAGGTTAGCCTTGGATTGCCGTGGATGACGAGACGGGGGTTCTTGGTTAAGCTTACTTCGTTTCCTAACAGCGTGCAGTACCTTATCAGGTCGGCATAGTGATCTGCCACGTTCGGCAAGGTAAGGGGAACGAGTTCCACACGGTCATCTTTCTGGAGAAGATCGGCCGCCCTTTTCAGACCACGCCTGACGGGTGGTGAAGGGGTGTATATTCCTTCATCTAGGACGAGGCCGATTCGGAGCCTTTCTTTGGGCTTTAGATTCGTCCAGGGAACCGAGATCACCGTGCTGTCGTACTGCCAGGTCTCTGCCTGCATTGTGGTTCTAAGGAAGAGAGCGACATCCCGAAGCGACGTCGCCATGGGTCCAGCC
This sequence comes from Phialophora expanda, assembly GCA_016109585.1. Classification (NCBI taxonomy): domain Eukaryota; kingdom Fungi; phylum Ascomycota; class Eurotiomycetes; order Chaetothyriales; family Herpotrichiellaceae; genus Phialophora; species Phialophora expanda. Next base: position 112,809 of record JADWPR010000029.1, read on the forward strand.
GACGAACGCACTCCGTCTGTCCCAGGAGTCGTGAGGTCTCTCACACCGCCGTGCGGCACCAGTCCCACACTCGGCCTGAATCCGTAGATCCCGTTGCAGACTGAGGGGACGCGAATGCTTCCGGCAATGTCAGTGCCGACACCGAGTACACTCCCTCGAAGGGCAAGCAGGGCGCCCTCGCCACCCGTGCTTCCACCGGCCGTCAATGCAGTATTGCGAGGGTTTAATGTCCTGCCAAATATGTTGTTGTCGCTATCGCCGGTCATGATCGTTTGTGGGAGATTGGTCTTGCAGTAGAGCACTGCACCCAGGTCAATCAGCATCGCCGCCGTACCACTGTTCTCCTGAGCGGGCTCATTGACAAAACATCCTAATCCGGTCGATGTGTCGTATCCCAAGACCTGGAAGCTATCCTTGAGCGAGATGGGGAGCCCATGGAATGGTCGGAGAGCCTTGCCGGGATTCTCCTGTCTTTCGCGGTCAAGGTCGCGGGCTCGCTGGATTGCTTCATCGAAAAAAATCTCCGTCAAGCAATTAGTCTGTCACAGGAGTTAACCGGTCAGCCAGGTTTGAGAGATAGAGATTGGAGTTGACAAACCAGCTGCTGAGCAATGGCTGCCCGCTTGCAAAAGGCGACCGTGACCTGTTCCGCAGACCAAACTCCATCCTTGAGCTTCTCCAGCAGCGCCGTGGCGTCAAAGTCGGAGGTGATTCTGCACTCAAGATGGCTCAATATGCCGCAGGTCGTGGGCAGTTCCATGAAGTTGGTGGCGCCATCATATTTCTCCAAAGGGAGCAGCCACTCTTTTGGTATCTTGCCCTGACGTTGCAGCTTTTTCTCAGCAGAAATGGTTTGATAGTCCTTGAGAGCTTTCGCCATTGTGGGATTTTCCTGCCACTACTGAAAGAGGCATATTGACGTTGCTGTTCTCTTTAGCACATACTTATACCCTGGAGGCCTGCACCCTTTGATTGAAGTTCAAAGGTACAGGGCACCGTGCTGTGAGGAAGAAAGGCGGGGGCTGCATAGGTCCGTCCATGTCTCAGGATTGGGTGACTTGGAAAGTCTCCGGTTCCGGTCCCAGAATGCTCGTACTGCTAGGAGCACAGTTGGTGTGACCTCAAAGACGAGCGCACTGGGGCATCACGATTGTAAGGAGAGAAACACCCGACTCGCGGTGCAACAAAACCAGCCTAGTGGCCACTAAACACCCTCAGCACCCTCCACCTTTGGCGTAGGACCGGGTCTGGCTAACTCAAATGGGTTGGCGCAGGCAGTCATTTCTTGGCACCGCATGGAATTTCGCTTCTTCCTCAGTTATGCTTCACCGACCCAAGCAGACATGAGGTACCGAGTATGCCATTTCGAGATACAGTAGCCTAGAACCTTTTCCACCCGTCTTCGGCCACTCAATGCTAACTCGTTTATGCACGCGTGATGAAAGGGGCGCTATCTTTGATCGACCTGGCCAGGATGTCACTAACCCTCCGGTCATCCTTCCGGTCTATCATGGTGCATCGACCAAATCAGCAATCTGCTACCCTCTAGGATGTTGTTGGCTAGCAGCTTGCGCCTTGCTTCTAGAACATCGAGCAGTTTATCCTTTCCGCATTCGAAGTCCCTCCACACTCGAGCCCTGGAGAAGAGACCTATGCGTAGGTCTGATTGGATTGACAGGAGCCTTGACCGGAACCGAGCTGGGGGGCTCAGAGTGGAGAGTCACACTGTCACGACACTAGATGCAGCAGATATAGCTCTATATTGCTACCATCAATCAGGTCAGATTGAATTGCATGGATCGGGATCAGAGGATTGAAAGTCAATTCAAGAGCGAGATGCTCAACTTATCTGTCATAGTAACCGATACTGGATGACAGGCTCCCATCTTATCGTGATATCCTTGTCTTCTGCAGCGGGATGAGATGGAAGATGTCGTCCGCGGACGACCGAGGAAGGTTATAAACAATGGTTCAGCTCGGTGTTGACCTTCGACATGTACATCACGTACATCCATCCGAAAGCGACCAACGATGAGTCGGTCAAGAGCACCAGCCTACCGAGATGGCGAACGTGGCGATCCAATCCCATGCTCCGAATGACATGAGGCTTTTGGACTCTAAGGCCCTAAAGGCCTCGACGAGGCTGGCGGTTGTGTTCTGCGTCGTCTTCTTCCTCCTCGCCGTCATTCTGGCTCCCTTCTCACTGTACCGGTCTGACTGGATCTTCACACACGGCGGATCCAAGCTGGTGCGTTTTCAGCTTCATTTGTGGCATAGTGCAGCGGTTTCGCGTGAGTGTTCTGGTCCTTGATCGGGAGTCTGATGACCATCATAGGAATCATGAAGACCGTCGTCCGGTTGGGGAAAGTCGGATGCTCTGGTGTAAAAGAAGAGCCAGGACGCCAGGTGACTGACACGATCGACCTGTTCAACGTAGATGGCTGTCTCCACGGACTGTCTGCATTGGAAGAGTCACACCTAGGAATCCATCGTATAGTCTGTAAGCATAAATCCCGGCGGGGCTTCTTTCATCAGTTTATGACCATACCTCGTATTTAGGGGTCAAACTGGCGTTGCTCGGATAATTCTAGGTACTGGTTTTTCCGAGACCACCACTTACTGACTTGAGGTACAAGGCGGGTAGGCGACCAACGTCCGCCGTGGCTGGACTCTTCAAGCTCTTTTCCCTATCTAGCTCCTGGGTAAATGACATGGGAATGTCACAGATCATCCAAGATTCTTTCTGAGAAAGTCCAGTCCCCACAGTGCGTACAATTGCGTTCCGCCGCAATTCTTCCTCGACCCACACCTCGTGGTCGCCAGCTCCTCAGTTCCAATAATGGCATCAGTCACGTCCTCATCCCGGAAGCGAAAGGCCAGGACTGCGTGCGACCGATGCTACGAGCTCAAGGAACGCTGCGACCGTGCGTCGACCACTGCCGCCTGTGCGAGATGCGACAGGCTCGGTCAGGTCTGCTTGACTGTCCGCCCCGTGCGGCCGGCAGGTCGCAGACTACGGCCTCGAGAGTCCTCGGCCTCTCAAACCACGTCCAGCCAATCCAACACTAGCTCGCAGTCTTCGCACCATCTCGACTCATGGCTGCGGGACATCCCTGGTCTGAGCCTGGAGGAGAAAGAACTGCTGATGTTGCTGCTAGCACGACCCCGGACCCTGGAGTACTATGTGATCAGCCCCAGCTTCGAAGAGGCTGAGCAGCGGTCGTTTGCAGCCCCATTGCCGGCTGCCTTGCCAGTGCTCAAGGACGCCTATCTGGCCTATGCTGGCGTGCTGAAGGCATTTCGCTCCGGCAGTGCGACGGAAGAGGATGAGACTACGAATCTGCGCCACGCATCTGCCGCCATGAATACTTTGCGTGCCCTTCCGATTGCCAATTCAGAGGATGCGGCGGTATGTCTTACACTGGGCATTGCACTGGCACTATTTGTTTACGCAGCCATTGGCGTGGGTGTCTCGGACATCTGCCACCACTGCCTCAGCAGCACAAGGCCTTTCATTGAGACAGCCGCGTTAGACCCAGAAACAGAGCCCCCGATGATCTTTCTCGTGCTGTTGGAGACCATGGACTGTATGGTCCATCGCCGAAAGCCGACATTGAGGATCCAGTCCCGAGCTCCGGCTGGTGTGGACCGCCATCTCGGGCTTTGCCTTCCATTGTTACCCTACTTTTACGATCTCTGCGTTATCAGCCACTTGCTGGGGAAGACCACCGACGCAGGTCTCATTGTCCGACTCCAGCAGCAACTGGATGGGATCCAGGCTTTTGTAGGCACATGGCAGCCATCCCAGCCGGAGCATTTCATCCATCAATTTGGATCGGCCGAAGTGATCCACCTCCTTGCGCAAGTCAGGGTATACCGGTTGGCGGCGCTCCTGATGGCCCACCGACTACGACACGTGTTTGGACAAGAGGACAGTCAAGCAGACATCTGGTCGCGCGAGGTGATGATGGAACTCGAGCTAGCTCGGCGGATGACCAAACAGTCGATCCGCTTCGTGACCCTGCCATTCATCATCGCGGCTGTTGAGATTCGAGATCCGGTCACTCGGATCTGGGCTGTTCAGAATGTGGACGAGTATGTCGATCAATTCACGCCGGTCGTGCAGAAGGCGACCAAGGTCTTTCTGTCGCGAGTCTGGCAGGGGCGAGACGCCCAGACAATATGCTCTTGGTTTGATTCAGTCCACAAGCCATGCGTTGTACTGGACTCTATAGAAGCTTCTTTCAGAAGTGAGCCCATCTTTGCATCACCATCTTGATAGCGCCTCGAGATTCTCCTCATACTGGTCGCGGGCCGTGGCTTCGTCCAGAGAAGGGAGGCCTTTTCTCTCGTAATCTTCTCTCATCGTTTCCAGATGTCCATGAACATAACGTTAGAAGTGAGCGTCATTCAGAGAAGGAGAAAGTCCATGTTAAGTCCCTACAGGACGCAGCGTTGGAAAGTTCGATTATGATCCTTTCGCTGGCTTAGAGACATAACTCTCACCGCGACGGACTCTGGCGGCTGCTACATGTGCTCCTCCCCCATAGCCCTTAGCCTCAGCTCGAGCCCACACGTCCGTCGTAACACTTCGCCCGCCCATTGTCGTGGGAGGAAGGGACGAGCTCTCGAAGGTGGAAAGAAGACGATGACGGTGACCAGAGGACCGGCCAGTAGAGACGACGGTATACGAGAGGGAACATCAAGGTCGGTAGGAACCCGCATTGGACCGGGTTTGGTACTATTCGCGAGGGAATCTCAAAGGAGAATTCAGAAGGGCATGGGACGGGCGCATGACCGCAGAGAAACGCAGGATAAATAACCAGTCAATAGGACCCAGAAATGGGGGACATGCAGGAGGGCTAGAGGATAAAATCAAACCGTTACAACGAGGGTGAGTCGAGGGTGAGTCGAGGGTGAGTCGAGGGTGAGGCAGGGATGGGAGTAAGTGGACTTTAAAGCAGCAAGGTGAGTGACGACGCGAGCGCATTGGGGTAGATTTCTACATCGCTTGAGCCGCCATGCTAGCGAGACTCGACCCTTCCCTGGCAGCAATCTAAATGGATGCCTTTTCAAGATGACCTCGAAACCTTCGAAATGGGCGTCTGCAGATGACGACCAAGAATCAGCAGCAGCCCTCGCGCAGCGAAAGAAAGAGAAGGAGGAGAGAAGAAGACTCAAGGACGAGAAAGCCCGAAACTCAACAAAGCAGGCCGGTCCTCCCGCCGAGGAGGACGACGCCGCCGGCGGCGATGAACGACCTAGCAAGCGCCAGCGAACATCGCCCGAAGCAGGAGAATCACCCGCTTTCGCGACGGCAGCAAATGGCGAGAGCAACAGCGCAGAAGAAGGCGCCAACATCCTACAGTTCCCCAACCGACCGTTCGGCCCCTGCGGCCACGTCGACCAATTCGAACTCCTCAACAACATCGAAGAAGGCTCCTACGGGGTGGTTTCGCGAGCCCGGCGAAAGACAACCAGTGCCCTCGTGGCACTGAAGAAGTTGAAGATGGAGCACACGAGCGACGGGTTCCCCGTGACGGGGCTCCGAGAGATCCAAACCCTGCGGGCATGTCGACATGCCAACATCGTCGAGTTGCAGGAAGTCGTCATGGGCGGCGGCGACGGCAGCGGGTTGAAAGAGTAAGTCTGCACCCCCCCCGGTACACCCCCACCCCCCTGGAAAGGCACGGATATACCAGACGATTTTAACCATGTGCCGTCCTTCCCGGTCCATTACAGTGCCAGTGTCTACCTCGTCATGGAGTTCCTCGAACACGATCTCAGCACCTTACTGGGCGACATGGCGGAGCCGTTCCTGCCGTCGGAGATCAAGACACTCGTGCTCCAGATCGTGGCGGGTGTGGAGTACTTGCACAAGAACTGGATCCTGCATCGCGACCTGAAAACGTCGAACCTGCTGCTGAACAACCGCGGCGAGGTCAAGCTCGCCGACTTCGGCATGGCGAGGTATACGTCGCGGCCGCCGCCGAAGCTGACGCAGCTGGTCGTCACGCTCTGGTACCGGGCCCCCGAGCTGCTCCTCGGGGCCGAGGAGTACGATTTCGAGATCGACATCTGGAGCGTGGGCTGCATCTTCGCCGAGCTGCTCACCAAGGAGCCGCTCTTCCAGGGGAACAACGAAGTCGGCCAGCTGTCCAGGATCTTCACCCTGCTGGGCCCGCCCACCACGCAGACGTGGCCGGGGTATCGGTCCCTGCCGAACGCGAAGGCGCTGCATCCGCTTCTGTCCAACCCGAAAGGCACGGGCACGTCCAACCTCACGGCGTCGAAATTCCCGTATCTCACCGCGTCGGGTCTGAGGCTGCTGTCGTCCCTGCTCAGCATCAACCCGTCATCACGGCCCTCGGCCGCCGAAATCCTCAACCACGCTTACTTCAAGGAGGACCCGCGGCCCAAAGCGAAGGAGATGTTCCCTACCTTTCCGAGCAAGGCGAACCAGGAGAAGCGGCGGCGAAGAGAAACGCCACAAGCCCCGATCAGGGGAGACGCCCCGAAACTGGATGAACAGCAACTCCAGGGCATTTTTGCGGGTCAGGCCGAAGAGGAGCATGGAGCGGGCTTCGCCTTGAGGCTGGGATAGCTGGAATGGGTGCGCGGCGCGGCTCAATCCTCGACCGATCAGAACCAGCACCAGAGCCAGAGTCAAGAGTTCGAGTCAAAACCAATCAACAAAGGATCAATCGTCAATCATCTTATTGTCATCGTGCCTGATCTCTGCCTTTTGATTTTCCGTCGCGCTGTCTCTTTGCTGCGTTCTTTGGCAATCCCATCCTCATTGTCATTCTTATCTTGAGACCCGTAGATAACGAGCAATACGTAAACGTTACCTAGGTCCCCTACCATCTCGCGTGATCTGGCCAGGCGTCTTGATCTTTGATTCCGCTCTACGGTGTCTAATCTCAGATATCCCTTCCCCGACGGCCCGTCTTCCTCACTCCTCGATATTCTCGAACGAAAAGCTCGGCTGCCCAGGGACCGCGTGCTCCGCGATTGAAGGCAGTCCCTCTCTGTTGTCCTCTCCAACCTCCACAATCTTGACCTCCTTACACCCCGTCGTCTTCATCAAGCTCTTCCTCATCTCTTGCAGGATCTCCACCTCATTGAACGGCAATTTCCGCTCAAACACGGTTTCTTTGGCCTCCCCTTGGACGAGTCTCTTCTTGAGAGCCTGGACAAACGGCATAGCTCTCTTCATCTCCGGCCCCTTACCCATCTTTGCTACTTGGCTGTTGATTGCTTTGTCGTCGTTGAGGGTGCTGGTTTCGAATGCCTGGCGGACCAGCTCCACATACTTGTCCTGCCAGGCGGGGAAACTATTCGCCGCAAAGATGGTAATCCGCTTGGGTTTGCGGGGGTCGAAGGCCGCCGATTTGCCCTTTGCCATCTTTTTGGCGGCTTGCGCCTCGGCGGACGTGATGTTCGACGACGTGGTTTTGACGTATTCTCTCGCCGCGGTGAGGGATGGATCTGCTTGCGGGATGGCTGTGGGCCACTGGGCGTGTTGGATCGAGGACGGCTTATGCAGGACCTCGAGCCACATGTACTCGGCCCAGTGGGGGGCGATGGTGCAGATGAGCAGGGCTTGCAATTCGACGTAGCGGAGGACCAATGGCCGGGAGAGGGCGTTTCCAGATGAGAGGCAGGCTTCGCGGTAGAAATCTCGAGCGGATTGGAAGTCGTAGAGGGCGGATTTGAGGGCGAGTTTGTAGTTAGTGCTGCAGGAGGGGATTAGCCTTTATTAACTGAAAGGGCGTCGAACTTACTCCGAGTAATGCTGGTATGCTTCATTGACCAGTAGGTTCATCTCGTCCTCGAACAGTTTGTCCCAGATGACCTCGCCTTGCGTCTTGCGCAGACCTTCGTCTTTGAGAGTATCCTCAATCCACTCTTTGAGAGTGTACATTCGCATGATCGCGGCATTGGCACCTTTCTCCTCAAAGTTGGCATCCTCCATACCATCGCCCGCGTCTGCAAGTGCTATCCGCGTCGCATCGGCGCCGAATTTCTTCACCGCTTGACTTAGAGTCAGGAAATTGCCAGTCGACTTGCTCATCTTATCGCCATTGAGCAGCAAGTGACCGTTGGACCGCACAGACTTTGGCCAGTATTCTCGGGGGAAGAGGGCGAGATGAATATAGAGGAAGAAAGTGAGATGGTTCGGGATCAAGTCTTTGCCGGAGGATCTCATGTCGAGAGGATACCAGTATTCAAAGGACCGCCGTAGTGTTTGCAGGGCTTCTACTGATATATTTGTCGACTTCGACACCTTCTCGACGTCGCTCGTCCGGGTGAAGATATAGTCCCAGACATCATCCGTCATTTGTTCGTGCTTGATGTTGAGCAAGCCAGGCGTCTTGCCAAACTTGTCACCGTGCAAGAAATGCGCGACTGTATAGTAGGACATGTAGATGGTGCTGTCGCTCAGACTTTCCACCAAGAACGACTGATCCCAGGGCAGCTTCGATCCAAGACCGTATGTTCTTGCGCAAGCCCACTGGTTCAGCCACTCCAGGTTTGCGACGAATTGGTTCTCGGTCTCTTGTGTGTATGTTTCGAGGCCGTCCTTGTCCTTGACATAGTTCATAACTGTTTGTTGCCACTCCTTGTCGTTCTCGCCGTAGTTTAAGAACCATTGAGGGACATACGCGACCACGCACTCATCTGCACTTCGACTGATGACCTCTGCAGAAGGATCTGCGAAAGGGAAAGCGTCGCCTGACTTGATCAGGGCATTCCGCACCTTGTCTTTAGCGTCTTGGACTTTCTCGCCCTTGAATTCGCCAATCAGCATGGTACCATTGTAGAAGCCTTCCTTGTAGGCGAGATCCTTTGCTTCCGCTAACAGGGTAGTATCTTTTGGAGATTGGATTTTCTTCGTCTCGACCAAATATTTGGCTGCCAGATTTCCGTAGGCTGGGGTATCGATGATTGGGATGATTTCAAGCTCAGCCCACTCCTTTTTGATACCATAGAACTCTGCTTTCTTGGCCAGCTCTCTCATTGTTGCGAAGTCATCCGGACTGTCCGAAGGTACTGATGTGACAACACCCGTACCCTTGGTTGCTGACACTGATTCCATAGGCAATATCCGGACACCTTCTTTGTGGACTGATAGAGGGGCATTGACCAAGGTACCGACAAAAGCAGATCCCGGTAGTTCCACCACCGGTTGCAACTCTTTCTGATCTCGAGGGAAGTTCTCTTGGTCGAAAAATGTGCCTTGAAACGCCATATTCCAGGCTGCCCGCTTGGTGACCACGTAATACTCGTTCTCCGAGACTTTGAAAATGCCGTAGTTTATCTTTGGTCCGACGAAACAACAAACCTGACCGTACATGGTCTCGGGTCTCAAGGTCGCTGGAACAAAGTAGACGTTCGCGTCTGCAGGAATCTTCGACTCAACAACCTTGGCCACTTCCGGAGACCACTCCTTGACCTTCAACTTCAGCGCGGTGTACTCTGTCGGACCAACACCTTCACCCTTGGTCCGGTCATGGTCCATACAGGGTTGACCGTCCTTAGGGCTGTAGATGGTGTATCTCTTGCCGTAGAGGACCTTGTTCATTTCTTTCAGGCGGTTCATCTGCCATCGCACAAAAGCGTCGTAGTATGGATTTGCGTCGGTGGTGACGAATTTCCTCCGCCAGTCTATCCTCGCGCCGAAGTCGATCAGATCTTGTTCACACAGAGGTGGGAAATACTCCAGCCAGTAATTCGCATCCGAGAACTTGTGGATTTCTTCCTTCGGGATGCCCATAGCCAGCATGGTCTGGAACTGATAGTTGGCCTTGACTGTTTTTGCGGTATGCTTGCTCTTCTTGCTCTTGAACTTTGTGATGTCGTCCTTGACATTGACTCCCTGTGTGGGCGCAACGGTGACTCCATTGGACTCTGGCTCGTCCTCATCTTCATGGTAATTTTCGAAATTCTGCCCGAACTTTCTCACGTCCTCGACGAGCTTGTCTGCGCAAGCCTTAATCGGCATGCCCGTGCAGTGAAAGCCCAGCGGGAACAGTACTCGCTTTCCGGTCAGGCGGGCAAAGCCAGCGGTGAACTCGACCTTACTGACGGTGAAACTGTGCCCAGCGTGTAGGGTGCCATTCATGTAGGGGTAAGCGAAGGTCCCAAAGTATTTGGGGTATTTTTCTCGAATATCCGCGGCGGGGACTGAGTTGAAGGGAATCTCGCTAGTTGAGGGCGCATCCGACTCGAAGACTTTGTTCTTCTGCCATTCCTTCTGATACTTCTTCTCAATCGCTATAAGGACATCTCGATTGCGCGTCTGCAGGTATTCTCGTTAGCACTGATTCCTCCTGCTCGCGCGTGCAAAACTCACATTTTCGAGCTTGAGGGTGTTGGCCGCACTGGCCGCCGGGTCCACGGGTATTTGGGTCGCCATGATGGCGGAGCAGGTAAACGAGGATCGTTACAGACCTGAGGACCTCGGGGGACAGTCACTATGCGGGATACGTAGTGTAAAGAATGGGATTAAATTCATGTTAATATCCGCCTTTTTGACGGGGAAAATGACTCCGACAATGCGGGCCGCAGCCTCGCGCAAGTTTCCCTCAGGCGGCGATGCGGGGCAAGGCTGAGGCATCGTTGTTGCTGCTTTACTACTCGCACTTCAGATTTTACTGTAAGTGTAGGGGAAGTTGTCATTCCAACTCTTCTCAGCGAGGCCTTCAATGTGTTTGTCTCCGCCGTCCTACAGCTCGGGCGCCTCCCAAGATTCTCGGTCGATTTTCACCACAGCTGATTGCTTGTGTGGGAACGTAACCTCGCCTTGCTTATAAAACCCAGCATCCAACAAGTATCCAATAAATCTGTGCACATGTCAGCTCCTTGACGTAGCGTAGAAGCACTCCTGCTAAGAACTTACTTCGTATTATCAACCCTCGGCTCCAACATCACAGTCTCAGTTCTCGAATCCGCTAGGAAACAATAATGTACTAACGCAGACAACCAGACTTTGACTCGATGGGGGCCTCGGAATTCGTTTTCTCCAATCAAAACGTGCAGTCCGCGCGTGTAGTTACCGACTTCGCCGCCCAGCAGTCGGCCCAATTTGTCTTCCTTGACCCAGTATATCTCGAAGTATCCAAAAGGCTTGCCGTCCCAGCAACCGTAGACCGGGAACGAGTGTCGGCTTTGGAGGCCGTCGATCAAGAATTTGTGCTGTATGCTTTGTGGTCCTGCGACACCCCATGCCGCGTTCACGCGGGGATCATTCATCCACTTATGCAGCAAGTCAAGGTCCGAAGGACGATCCAAGAAGTTATCCATAGTAGGCAATGTTGCTATTGATGCTCCTCCGGCATGGCTCGGCATTATTGTCGGCATGGAGGACGATGTAGGCACAAATTGAGGAGGTGGACATGGCTTTGGAGATAGCGTCGGCACCCGAAAAGACAGCCACTGACCTAGGCTGGGTATATATCTGCTATAAAACGTTTCGCCCTGTCGCGGTGGTTTGGGGCGGATAGGATGTCGTATGTGGTTAGTAAAGGTGAACTGGGTTGGATGCGGAGGGTAGAACGTGGGCAAATGACTTCCAGAATTGAATGGTCCTCCGGGGGAGGAGATGCCTGCCGTGAAACTGTCGCCTATGCCTGAATTCGTCACATAGTCTGCCGGACGGGGAGAACCGCGGTCAGTCGCAGCCACATTTGCAGTCCGGTCTGGCGACGATGGTCGAGAAGGATACGGCGATGCCTGTGGAAATGGAGAGTGCGACTGAGGGGCCATTGTAAAGAGAAAGATTCTTGCATCAATCTGCCAGAATGACCTCCTGCTCACAAACGTCTCTGTCCAGCCGCTCGGGAAGCGGGTATCGGTATCGGTGCCCACGGAAGAGTCCTCGGATGAAATCAATCCCATGCGCTCCAGCTTCTGCAGGGTGTTCTTTCCCTTGAAAATGCCCTCCCTCTTGATTTTGATGCGCCAGTCCAGCTTTGGTCTTGCAGGCTCGGGCGTCAGTGCAGACGCCTCGGTGAGGGCGTGAAGGTTGGGAGGCTCTTTGTGAAAATACCAGCATAATGTCGCCCACAGCATCATGGCGATATGTCTCGTTGGAGAAGCGGTATTCTTGAAGTCTGTGCTCGAGGGCATAGATATCGAGGATATGAACATGGAGTCGCCCTGGACGGTCGGCTTTGTAAATCGATGTATGACGGTATGCTTGTGTCCTATCTCTTCTGACTCTCGGCCAGAATTACCCTCCACTCGGCTTTTCCTGCGCTCTTGATCGTCTTCCACTTGGTCTTCCGTTTGCAGGATGACGGTCCATCCCGGAGGCATCGCCGAGTGGTGCAGGTCCAGATTCGTGGATTTGAAGGTGAAACCCCCAAAAACGGGCGTGACAGTATATATCTGCCTGTAAAGTCACAGTGAGCTTGTATCGGGCGGTATGAAGCATGTCTGGATTGAGGAATGCCGGCTGCATGCATAGGACTAACTTACCCATTGGGCAGGTAGACTTGCTGAACCATGTCCCGATTGTTCAGAGCATAGCGGCGCTCAGCGGCGCAAAGAGGGAGACTTTTGCTTGAAGATGGCGGATTGGTGTGAGCCTTAGAAGACGTAGATCCCCCGTTCATAAAGTGTGCCAGTTGCCCCAATTCGTCTCGTCTCGGAACAGACACTCGGGGACTCCCAAGCATCAAACGAGCGGAGAAGAAACGAGAGCGAAAGTGAAGGTGAAAATCTCGGCAGCACTCCGGAGTAGCAAGGAAACAGTCCAGCCTGCTGGCTCAGTCGACACCAGGCTGGCGTATTTCACAACCCTGTCCGTTGTTGATGTGCAGTTCGAGTTGTGCGAGAACTTCTCTCGGAGATGGGCTGTTTCTTTGCGCGATAGTTATGACGTTGGGGGGACCAGGAACAACAATGCTGGCTTTGCCCCACCTCGGCTGCCTTGTGTTGATGAAGGGATTGGGCAACGAGGGCTCCATAGGGGCACCCCCATCCCAATGGCGAGGGGTCGAAATAGGCGAGGTTGTCAGCTAGGGGGTCACTCCGTGCGGGAGCTAGATGAGCCAAACTCACAGCACGGAGTACTACTTCAGAATAGAAGGCACAACCGGCGTACACCACAGCTTGATTCACCAGAGGGCCGTACGAATCTCAGGCTTGTGCTGACTATCATTAACCATTCTTGAATTCACTGACATGGACCAGAGAGCAAATTGCACAGAATCGTGTTGTGGTTACGGGCCGTTGCGCAAAACCGTCAATGCAATTCTGAAAACTCCGCCTCGTGCGCGTGAAACATTTCACGTCTATTCGGCCCGTCTCTAAGGCCGTCACAACCTGTCTGCAGCCCTGTGTCGCATTCGCATGCCTCCTGATGCCTCTAGCTACCAGCCAGCTCGAAGCTAATGCAAGCGGAAAAACATGCGGAGAATATCGCTTCTGCTGGCAGCATCAGCTACCTTGTCAACCAGCTGCAGCCTCGTCGGGTATCCTCAGAAGTCCTCGATGGTAGTGCCCACATCTCTTGCCTTTGCCAGTGCGATGAGGTCTCCAGCGACCACCAGATCCATAAGGCCCATACCAACAGATTTATATATGAGATTGCCCTTGGTTAGCCACTCGAGAAGTCCTTGCTCTCCAGGTCCTCCAAGCTCGATTTCCTTTGTCGCGGCTTTTTTGATCATCATTAGCTCTCCAACCTCGACAAGATGCTCTGGCTTCAATTTGGCCTTGATGATCTCTCCAGCCTCCTTCATGCAAGACTCCAGACTGTCGACAATGATGACTCCACCCTGTCTTGCATGTTTGTGGTGGTGGTGGTGTCCGCCATGTTCTGGTTCGACAGCCATTTTGAAAATATCGGGGTGGATTTCGACCATGTGTGGAGCGTACGACCCGATGGCCACAATATATCTCCCCTTCCTTCGTCCTTCGCGCGATGTCAGGAATTCGGCCGGAAACAGCGGTTCCGTCGATGGCGTACAGCAGAAAATAACATCCGCCTTCCGCACCTCCTCCTTCAGGAGGCGGCCGTATTCTCCAAACTCGGGGCTCATGGCTGAGAATTTGATGTCCTTCCGCCACTGGACCCGGTCGTCTTGCGTCATTTGAAACGCCTTCATCAATTTGATGGATCTCTCAAAACTTCGGTTGATGATGTTGACGTGGTGTATCTGGTCTCCCTTGAGTATCAGCGCCAGTCTGATGTGCCAGTACGCTTGCTTTCCCGCCCCGAAAACAGTAATTGTATGGACATTCTGTCGCTTGGTCAGCATCATAGTGGAAGCTAGTGCTGTTCGAAAAGCGGTGAGTTCTTCGGCATTCACAATGCCCAGAGGATTGCCGGTTCTATCAAGCAGGGTGACAGATCCTTTGGGTGCGGTGCTCTGTGAACTGGCCACGGATGCAGGTGGTTGGAACGAGGAGCCATCGATTGAGTTGCGGCCAGACGACATGGTAGATGCAGGCGACAGGGTCATCGAGCCCAAATCATGGATTGCGGACTTTATGGAGGCCCCGGACATACTCCCAGCTGGTGTACCTGAAAAGGTCTCTGACATGCCAGAAGACACTGATGAGTTCTTGCTCAGAGACACGGGCTGCTCTAATGACACGATCTTCATCCCGACCGAAATCCCCGTGGATGCAGGCATAAACAGAGTGGTCACTCCATTCTTCTTAATCACCGTCTGCCGAGGCTGAGATGATGCGCTACAGGGAGAGTTCGTATCCCCAGTAGAGTATGAATGCAGCGCTTCAGCAAGACTGGACTGCAGCTCGAGGACATCATCCTTAGCCAGGGAATAAAGTATCTCCTGAACGTCCGCATTCGTGAGAACTGTGAAACTATGAATACATTAGAACTGGTATCGGTATGCCCAGATTGTACGGGGAGCGCAAATGGAGATTCAGGGTACGGCTTCAGCATGAGCAGGGTATGTATGTTTCTGGGCGTACGGGCAACTTACGGCATGGCTGAATGATCGAGCCCGGGTGCAGCGTCTCTCCTTTGGTTCAAGGCTTTGTCTGGTTTTACCAAGCACGGCGTAGGGACTCAGACTCGGACGTCGGAAGTTCGATAGTCAAGAGGCAATAGTTACCCCACAGACACGCGAATTCTGCGACAACTACTCCTGTTGGCGTTCGTGATGGACGATAGACGTCTGCTGCTTCTTTGGAACGCGAAAACGAGGTCCCCTTTGTTGAGATACCGCCAGTGAGTATCGCCAAGAGGACAAGAAATTCGGTCTCGGAGCATTCCCAGATAATCAGGCCGCAGAGCGGGCGAGTGACGTTAGAGTGGCGGTTGAGGACGGGAATGCCGTGGCTAACTCAGCGTCTCTGTGATTGGCCACGCCACCAGCACATGCTTCTTGGCGGGTTTATTGAGTTCACACACAGCTCAAGTGGATTTAGCGGCAAGCCAACATGCGACTCGATCGGGGTCGAGGTCAACCGTGTTCGCGGCAAAGAGCCAAGCCTCGCTCCCGGTGCGCAGCGGCTATAGGTTGAGAATCATACTAATTGTCTATCCAACTATTCGTCTCGAACCGCAACCACACTGACGAGGACCCGTTCTTCGCTTGACCGTACCACCCCCGTGTTGATTTGCTCTCTTCGAAGCGCATATCCGTCTTTCACTATTGCTTCTCAGCGAATCTCGACTTGGACCTCAACACACCCCCATACCACCACAGGAACCACATCCCAATGACGCCCGCCGCAGATATGCCTGCAAGCAGGCTAACACCGTTATCAACGCCCCAGGACACAAACACAGCTCGGCTGCCCATAACCACTCCGGCAGCCAGACTGCCCCTAGACATGTCATAGGCCGCTGACAGACTCGCAAAGTACCTGCGATAAGACAGGGAGATGTAGATGATCGTGCACTGGAAGACGACATATGAGCCTCCTGAAAACAGCCCGATCCCGATCGTAGGCACGATCCAGCTGAATCGGGGGTCCCCAGAAGCATTGGTCGCGACAGAGGTCCACGCGAAGAGGAAAAGGCCGGCTGGACAGAGGAAGCTGAAGGGGATAGAGGGAAGCAGCCAGGACTCTTGCGGGACTGCCTGGTTGATGTGCGGTCTTGTGCCCGTCGCTGTTGGCACGCGCGATAGCTGCAACTTGAGCTGCGCTTCGGGGTCACTTTGGGAATTGGCGCCCGTAATGGTGTCATTGACGTGATTGGAGGATGCGTTGGCGGCTGCAAACTTATCCACTTCTGCCCGAGCGTAGGGTATGAAGCGATATTGGAGATAGACGGCGTAGATGATTGCACAGCTCAGGGAACCCACTATGACAGTGAGGAAGATCAACCCAATGGCCCCTAGGGAGAAGTGGTATCTCTCGAAGTAGACGAGTGGGAACGCCTGTAAGAACATTCTCGTAAGCTCTGATGCGCACCTGAAAATGGAGACTTTAAACCTACCTCAAAGAAGGAGTAGTATGTGGCATAGACAATCCCTCCGTATATTGTCACGAATCCAATCGCCGGGTCCTTGACAGCAATCTCTGTAGGCTTCATCAAAGCATCGACGAATATTTTGGTGACTGGCACCTCTTTGATCTCTGAGCGTGCACGGTATTTGAGGTCGCCTGTAAGCTTCCTCAGCCGTTTGGCTCGTTGCAGCAGGATGTAGTCGGAGCTCGTCTCGGGGAGCAAGAGGATCAACGGTACCAGGGCTGCGGCCATGATCGCGACTTCCCAGTATGGCCAGCGGAATTCTTTGACAACGGCGTAGCCACTAAGAAGAGGTCCGACGGCCGGGCCAGCATACATGGCGCCCAACCAAAGCATATAGCCGTATGGCGATGAAAATTCGTCGAAGATGTCGTCGTATGATGCTGCACCTGTCGCTAAGATAGGAGAGCCGAAATAACCCTGGAGGAAGCGCAGGACGCAGATTGTGGCGAAATGGAGATGTTGGATTTGCGTGAGGACTATGGATATGATGAGAAACGGGATGAACGACACCCAGTAGGGAAGATTGCGTCCGATCCACGGAATTTCGGACATTGGAGCAGCGATCAGGGGCCCTAATGCGTAGCCGAGAACATATAGGGCGAGGATGAGGGACACGGGCGTTTCGCTGAGGCCGTGTCGAGGTGCGATATAGGGGTAGGAAGGGACGGTGATTGCAGAAGCGCAGTAGATGATGAAGGTATAGAGGCTAGTAAGCACGCTGCGGTCAGTATCTGGTGCTTTGGACAGGACAAAAGTCTGCACGCTATGGATCATCTACTCACAAAATGACGAAGCCAACCCATAGCTTCTTGTGTGTGGAAAAGTTTCTAGGATTGTCCTCATCAGTTGGACTATACCAATCGACGATGATAACGTCGTCCACATTCGTGCCTTTCCTTGCAAGGACTTCGGGGTCGGCTTCGACTTCGACGGGGACGGCAGGGACGACATCGCGGGGTCGAGATTTTCTGTCCTTCAGTACCTCGACACCGTTGTCGTCTCCGTTATAGCGGAGAAAGCGTCCGCGGGAGGCCAGTCGGATCAGTTGACCAGCAGGTGTATCCCTGAGGGACTGGAGCATGTTGGCGATAGGATGGAACGTCGATGTGGGAGTAGATAGGAGTGTATAGTCGAAGGCAAGACAGTTGATACCTGTAGTGTGAAGGCTGTCCAGTATCTTATACCGTACAACGGGTATTGTGTTTGATGCTCTACGAAAAGGCCCATATAGGACTGCTTCGGCCGTACCGTGGACTGCGTCCGTGAGTGGTCATGAGCATCTCCACGGCCATAAGCAACCTATCTAGCCTTTCCCTAAGTCGACTCTTCGCCGTTTTTCAATATGCGTTGCCGAAGGACGAAGAGCTGACAGAAAGGATGACTAAAAATTAACCATCCTGTTAGAGTCAATGCGCGCGCCACGAGTTCCATATGCAGCTTATTACACTGTGCGGCTGTGATGCTGGGGATGATCTGATTGCGAAGGAGCCTATGATGATTGGCACAGGGCCAGCGGTGGCGTGGTGATACAGAATACCGCTTCCAACCAGTGTCCACCGGGCCATCGCCGTCAGGGGCAATTGTTGATGGCTAAGGAGCTAAAGGATACCCTATTGCCAAAAGGCGACTCGGGAGACAGTCAGATTGCCAGTCATGGCCGGCGGCCAGGGGACAGTCCAGAACCCATGCGCCGCGAACTCCTTGTCATTGCATGATTTGCTCTGTGCTTTCTCGCATTTGCGAGAAAGGAAGCGAAGGCACTCACTATTGAGTATTCCTAGCTAAGACCTCCCGAGCCAAACACAGTGGTCCTGCGCGGCATTGCTCAGTACTCGTTCGATGTAGTTGTAAATAGCAGGATGTGCATGATGCAGCCTGCTCCCGATTAGTGCAGATTTATGACTGTGTCCGTGGAATGTCCATTTTGCCCATTGCCACGAGCGAAGTCTAGGTGCTGGAGCTAGGCGGAATTGCGCTATGCGAGCAAAGACGTCTCATGCTCGTCAGAGCATTTACCCAGAGCAGCCAATCGAATCAAAGTGCGGCTCGCGCGTAAGAAGCCTCGTCTCGTACGATTCGGCGGAATAGACACCGCGGAAGTATCCTGTTGACTTGGCTATTGGCAAGGCATGGCGCCGAAGCTGAGCGACAAGGCCAAGCCGGTGCTTTGTTCAGATTTGGGAAAACTTGAGATACGTGGGAAGCGCACATTGGAGACCAAGTCGCAACTCCTCGTTCATTTGGATTTGTCCGGAAAGATCTTGAACGCGGGGTGTCGTGATGCCGTACATGTATTATGGACGGGAAAGCTTGTGCCCAGCCATGGGGAAGTCAGCCATGGGGAAGTGAGCTGGGATGATGCGAGGAGAAACTCTTGACAACTTCGACGCCGAAGAAAACAGAGCCAGCCACTTACCAGGCAGCGCTAACCTTATCTAGATAAGCGTGGCTGATTATCTAACATGGCGTGCCACCACAGCAAGCCAAGCTGCTCTATCGCTTCAACGGCCGTTGAAACTGGCTGGTTGCGGCCGAGTCGGATGGCTCTGCAGCGTTTACGTGCCCCTCGGAGTCGAGGACATAACCCAACTCTGTATATGAGACATCAGATGATGGAATGGAACTAAGTGTAGACACGTTATCTCCGTATGTTTAGTTTGCACCAAGCCGCACCTTGTGAGGTTCCCGCGAGGTCTTGTGCTGGTTTGGCCACGACTTCTCCGGGCCTGCAGGCTTTCTCAGTGGGTTTGAGGCACTCACAAAAGTCTTGAGTTGGGGTCTTTCCAGAGGCTCGTTGGTCGGCTCTGCAACAGTTCTCCCCGATTTCTCGCTCAGGGCCACCGCTCTCGTGCGTAAGGAGATACGATATTCAACCGTGCTGCCCGAGATGATCATGACTCAGATAATACACTCAAGCCTGCTTACCACAGTCGTGCAGTGTTCAAGACATTGCGCGGCTGCCACAAGATTGTCTTACCGGGAAGCATTTTTTATCGTGGCGGTCCTTCTTTCCTTGGTATAGAACCACCCCCTCACGCTCTAAGCAGGGACGCAGCAACAATCATTCTCGGAAAGATCGAGATCTAAAGGGATCCTCCTGGCGCAGATAGAAGATGTATCTGTAAATGCTCCTCCATCTTAAAGCCAGCGACGGCGAGGCCACCACTCAACCCATTAAAACAGGGGTAGTCGATCCCCCTCGGCCAGAGAGGTGGAATGGCATCCTCCCCTGCCCTGAATGACTCTTTGGGTGGATCTCAGGTATGCTTATTCCAGCGCCTCACATTCACATTGTGCTGAGTAGCCGCAGTCAACTGTTGACATTCCGCCTAAGTATTCCATCAGAACGTGAACAACGCTTTGCGAGGTCGATGGATGGACGTTAAGAGTTCGTTGAGGTCCGATACCTCTCAGGATCTCCATAACAGACCACAAGTTTCGACTCAACTCTGCGAAGGGTCATGATATAGCAATTGGGTTGGAAACATTTGCGGCGCCGATGCAGTGACACAGCGTGCCTTTGAGCGCACCTGCAGGTAGGACACACGGTGCCGCCAGCTTGTGCTCGAACAATAATGAATGACTCCTAAGCGGGATTGGGCTTCTATGAATAGCAGAGCCATCCACTCACCTTCGAAGAGGAGCCTGACAGACAATATCGATCATGACCATGCCGATTAAGCCCTGGAAGCTGGGTCTGTTGCCAGCTCAGCTGACCCGGAATACCCCTATAGTAGAAGGAAGGGGGTATCAAAACAGATTGTCGAGCCGTTGATTTGAGGTCGGTGGATTATTTAATTACAGAATCAACACCCGCAGCAAAACGAAAAACGGCCCACTGTTGCAATGCGACTCAAATTGCCTTGCAAGAAGGCCAGCATTGGAAGAACATTGTTGCTATTTGAGTCGAGGCAGCCTTGCCGGGTGGACTCCGTACGTACAAGTACCTTTGAAACCAAAATTAATTTCTGTGGCCCGCTCATTAACCGGTAGGGACATGTGGACTGTTAACCCTGGACCAGTTTGTGGTCTGCCTTATGGTGGATTCCGAGTTGCGGTCCGTCTTAACCAGCCTAGAATGATAGCAATCTTGACCTCACTATCACAGGCCTCGCAAGTTCAACCGAACCTGGGTTAACTTACCTAGCTGACTTTTGACATGTTTCAGGCTGTGATTCCTTGCCAACCAGCTCAAACAACACCGCCACCCTTAAGGTGAAATTTGCGAAGCATGGAAGGGCTGCAATTGTCCTTCATGCAACATCCGAAATTGCTGCGCGGAGGATCAGAAGAGTTGTGCTGCTGCAAGGAGATCTACTCCGTATGATAGAGGATAACCTTATCTCAAACCTGAGATTGCTCCGAGTTTCGGGGTTTCTCAAGGGGATGCAAGCAGGGTCTCATTTCTCTCTTCTAGAAAGACACGCCACCAGGTCGAAAATCTCCGACATCGTCGCTAGTTTTACACGTGCTCCCAGTCTGAAATTAGTCGTGTCGCCAGGCATTTGAAAACGTACAGCAGGAATTACTCCGTACCGTGCTAGCAGCTCTATTGACTTGATGATGCAATGGTAAGTCGACGGCCCCACAACTGCGGATTGGATATGCCCCCCCCTGATGATCTCATGGCAATGGACCCCCTTCTGATGCCTGCATGCTGCTATTCTTAGGGGTGCTGGAGCCAGCGTGTCAATGACCGACGTTTCAAGTTGGGTCTGCGCAATATCAAACTCCCTTCTCCCTTGTTATGACTTTCCTAGGCCCGCATCATGGGACCGTTCCAGCTGGGTTGCGTCTCAAGAGAGATTGTTATTTACGAATTACGGCTGTTCAAGAGGAAAGTGGAGTGCGGCATGATCGGCTCTTGTAAGATGTGCATGATATGCGTGTTGTTGTGCGGCACGCCTGTGACTCCAGAACCGGTAAGAGTACTTGTACGAGTACTCCGTACAGTCTGGTAAGCAACTCGTTCACAAGGACGGCGATAGTCGCGCTCGTACGAGTAGGTCAGCAGGAGTTTGACCACGTCACGCAAGCCGGCATTCCATTTCTAGAGCGATGCGCGAATGTCATCATTGTTGATGTTCAGAAATGAGAAAACACTCCGAGTTGTAACCCCACATTGTCCGGAGATTCGGCAGGTGTCGTCTCTGTGCCGAAGGGAGGATGCCACAATGGCGGTCCAGGACGCCTCCTCCTTGCCAACCCTGGACCTGATCATCAGGAGTGTGCGCAGAACGTTGATTTGAAGGCGTGCTGATCACCAGTCGAGGATACGTACTAACTCGTACGTGACCCGAAACTCCCGAAAACAGCATTCCAACGACCAGCTTAACACGTTAGAAAGGGCCCCTTTTTCAGTACTATTGAAACCCGGGGCCAATCCATGTTAATCATATGGCGAAATGATGTTATCCCGGTGCATGCAGCTACGATTGGCAGTTGCGACAGCTACCCTGGTAGCTGGAGGCAGTCAAAATGGAACGTGTTCCGGAAACTAAGCTTGCGAACACTTGTACGGGTACGAGAACATCCCACGGCGCTTACAACGAGGTCGGCTGGTGTGCCAACGCACACTGGGGAATCCATTTGCGAGAGGTCGCTAACGTGCCAGGGTTGTTGACGGTAAATTCAATTCTTAAAGCTCTCCCTTTCACGATTGGCCCACGACCGTAGGAATTCCTTGGGATTTGGACCGTTGATTCCAGGCACTTACATTGCCCTCGTGACGTTGGAGTAGTAGCGTTGCTCCGTGTTAGCGAAGCGATTCGTGGGAGGTCGCAGCGAATAGCAGCCAACAGATAATCGAACAAGTGAGAAACCACAGGAGGCGGTGTGACAGCACAGGCGTCTTTTTACGATTCGAAACCCGTCAATTTCAGGTGAAGAATGCTCTGGACTCATGATGTCGCATCCTCCTGAGAGCGCCCCGTTTGTGCATCCACCCCGGTGAAGAGCGCCCTGGACGCTAACACTCGGACAGCGGTGGAGACAAGATGCGGCAATCGAAGATTCGACGCCAAGTTGCACAGATAGCTGTGTGCAGTAAAGTCACATCTCATCAGAGCCTGCTGCAGAGAGCTCTTCGATTGCATTTCAACCTATCCAGGGCCAATGAGCCCAGTGCATTCTGCCCTGTGCCGTGCCTCCCACGTTCGCACCCACGCCCGGAAGTACCGAGGCTTATCGTTGGTGCACAAAAATGATGTGGTGCGTGGCTAAAATCCGGGGTGCGTCAGTCCTGCTTTTCCCTTCCTTATCTCGCCCACTGACAACGGCGGGCACGCCGACAAGCGAGGGGGAACGACGTCAGTCATTTGCACCGTGCCCGCGATCCGGTTCCCGGCCTGGCGGGCGCTTGGGGCCTTTCTGAAACGCGCACGAGTCCATCTCGTTTGCTGGGTGTTTGCGGAGAGGGTGACTATGCAATCGCAGATTGAAGATAGGCCACCAGAGAGATGACAATGGAGGATTCTTCCGGCCACTGGATGCAGTTCATCGGCTCGATGATACAGGCCCAGAAATGGAGCACCTCGGAAGGGGGCGCAGAGCATTCGGCATCGTCGAGCCCATCCTCCGTACCCTCGCTCTCGACAGCTATGGATACATAATTTGTGTCTAGAGATCAAGCTGGCCATCATTGGCCGTGCTGGTTTCGTGTTCAGCTCAGGCCTTCTCGAATGCTCAGACTTTTTGTCGACCGAAATCCGGACTTGAGACCAACCCGTTGGGCACGCTAGGCACCCAGCTTCCGGGGACCTTGCCTTCCATACGTGTCATTTCAATCTCTTTGATAATTGGGGCCATGCTATGCAAAGTCTGCCGTGTCTGACATCAGTCGAGGTGCAAAGTTTGGAAAACAGGCTCGCATGTCCATGGGCCATGCTCCTGGGCGTACTCCGGACACGTAAGTAGCTGAACAGTAGTTGAGCCAACGCTGGATGCAGGGTCTGTGAACGAACAACAATGACACCGATCACGAGGCATTCTAGATGGTCCAAAGCACGGCGAACACCAGATTGCAATCTGGTCTAAGCTGCGGTCATTGGTGTGGGGGTTCGCGGTCGTTGACTTGCAGCTTGCAGCGGAGGATCAGAGAAAGACTGGCGGTAGCATCTGCCACGTATGTTGCGCAACGCCATTCACTGCATCTGAACTCGTGTCTGATCTAAGGGCTCAGCAACGAGCGACCTGAGCCGCAGCTGGTCGGCACGATGCGAGAGAGGCGGCTTGCAGATGCAACTTTCCTTAAGGCGTCAGTACGCTTCTGATGCTAGTGAGCTCGTGTCCATGCGCAGGGACACACTGTCAGCAGGACACAAGCAAACAGCCATATTTGGTCCTCTGCAGCATCGCACCGAGTCAGCGCGGAGCGCTGAGGCGAGGCTCGATATGCCGATGGCTGCGATTGAACTGAGAATTCTACCTAGAATGAGCTGTTGCAGCGACCCTCCTGCCGTCAGCTGAATTTTCGCGGGGCTCCCCACCTGGAGTTTGCGCGTGCAATGGACTCCTCCGACGTCGTCGTGGAACTCACCCAACAACTGGGCGTCAATCACCCCAAATTGTACACACTACGTTATTTCAGCCAAGTGCGATATAACGGACAAAGCCGGGCAGCACGGCTTTTCCCCAATTAGGCGACCGGGACGTCAGCTGGAAATGGTGCAGAAAGGGGGTTGCAAGCGAGAAGAAAAAGACAATTGATTGACAACGGCCTCTATGCAGTTGCCGGGAAAGGATGGATTTATCACCAATGGTAGCCTGTTCCGAACTTAGGGCGACGAGTGTGATGCGAAGAGGATCGTGATGGCGAGCCCGCCATCTGCGATCAAAGAGTGATTAAAAATGGCGAGAGACAAGGGCCAGAATTTCGCAACGTGTGCATGGGGACGGGCGAGGGGTGACGACTTCGAAAGCGCGTTATTGCCCCTGGGGCCTGACCTCGGCGCGCCAAGTCTCTAGGTAGGTAGCATTTATGAAAAGACAAGGCAAAAGGGCGGGCGAAGATTCGGCGGCTGGGCGGGAAAGAACAGCGACCGGAAATGGGCATGTCTGTCGTCAAAAACGCATTACAACTTCGTACCGGAGGCCCAGGATTCAGGTCCCCCTTGCCCGCCATGACTTGTGCCTGCCCCTGCCCTGGACCGTTGACGACGACAAAGTTAGCATCCCCACGCACTCCACCAATAACTCATTCGTGCATTTTTCTCCTCCGCCCGAAGTCCTACACAGTACCTAACTGGGATCCAATCCTCTCCTTCAGACGCTCCTTCAACCTTGACTCACTAACCAAACAACTACTAATTGCTTGCCCGTCTGTGGTACACAGGGATCTCTATCAACTCCGAATAAGAGTAGACGCTCAGGGCTCCTCTGTTCGTCCCTTCCTTTGTTCGTGTCCGATCCCATCTACGTACATACCAAGCCAACTTTCCCCCTTAGCGAAGACGACGAAGACGGACACGACACCACTTCCCAGCCAAAACACCGCAGGGTTGCTGTTTGCTGCACTTTCCCAGGCTTGCTGTCCACTCGCCTGACCGGTATCTGACTGCATACTGCGACCCTCTCGCTTGGGGCGCTCTCATCCTATTAATTGCACTGCGCGCTGCGCCGCGAATCTGCACCTACCCTACAGGCCCGAGTCTGCGAGGCCACACCTCTCCGCCCTGCGCACCTCGATCGCCACCGCCTAACGCTGCACGCGCTGTACTTCCGCCGGGATCCTGGTCCTGCATATTGCAGCTGCACCAACGCTGATCGAGCCAGACGCTACACCTCCATCAGGCGCACCAGCATGGCTGCTGTTTGGGGCTGCTGAATGCTACAGCACGGGCTATACAAGTTCCGCTCGCATTGACCGGATCTCCTCCAGCACAAGAGCATTATGAAGCCGTCAAAGCGCTACAGACAGAGCTGGACTCCCTTACACTTTCGACTTCGAATGTGATTCTCCTTAGAGATCGCACAGACTGAACACAATCTCGGCGGATATGATATCCGCCACTGCGTCGCCCGCTGCCAGGGCGCTGCAGAGCCGCGACGACTCACCGTCGCCTCACCCGCGTTCTTTGGTTAGCATGGCCTCCAATCAACGGGTGAACACGGCTCTTCCCCAGTCCTTCTCCGTCACGCCGGCGTCGGCTAATAGCACATCCTCTATGACTCAGAGCCCATATATCAGCTCTATCCAGTCTTCCCCCCTGGTGTCCCATCCAATATACCAGCTCCCCCAGCTCGGCAATCCTGTCCCATTCGATCTGGGTGAGAGTCTTGTTTCGACCCATGCATTTCCTTCTCCACGGGAACCCTCCACGGGCTCGAAGCCTGTCGGAATTATGCGCAAGCTCTCCCAAAGTGCCAAAGATGGCGTTTCGTCTGCTCGGCAGACGCTGCGCAGAAAAGCTTCCTCATCGGCACAATCTCGCCGCGATGAAAGCACCGGTCCCATCACCAGACGCCGCAGTGACAGCAGGACTGCAATTGCAAACGGTCATGTTGCCGATGCTCTAGCCGTGGACACGCTACCCCTCGAATTGCACACAGGCTTGGGGCTGTACGGTGATACAATGAGCATATCCAGCGAGCCAACGACCTTGGCAGATGCGAGTCCCGAGGGCCAAGCTCCATGCGTACCAGAGAGTCTCGTGGCAGGATGCTTGTTGACGAAGATCACCAAGAATAAAATGCAAGAGAAGGTGTTTTTCATGGACGTGGAAGGCTCCCGCGTATCGTGGAAGGGTGCTGTGACAACCAAAACATTTCACATTGACAACATCAAGAGCATCCGCAGTGGTGAGGAAGCTGCGAGCTACCAGCACGAGCTTCGAGGCGAGGCCGTCGACCCTGGCCTCTGCTTCACGGTCAACTACGCAACCTCAGACTCTTCGAAGCAGGTCAAAACTTTGCATCTTGTCGCTCATAATCACCATGACCTTCGGCTCTGGGTCGATACTCTGGAGAGTCTGGCCAAGCATCGAGAGGAGTTGATGACCAGCATGATTGGCTCAACCGAGCGTGAGTCCGTCATACGAGCCCATTGGGAGAACGAAATGGCGAAGCGAAACGCTAGACAGGATAATAACAAAGCGGACGGATTGGACTTCCACGCGATTCAGACCCTCTGTCGGAAGCTGCACATCCACATTCCTGATAAGGAGATAGAGGAGCATTTCAAGTCTGTCGACGTCAACACATCAAACCTTCTGGACTACAATCTTTTCAGAGAATTCCTCAGACGTCTTCGAGAAAGGAGCGACGTCAAGAAGATCTTCGATGGCTTGAAAGGTGCCCACTCCAAGGGCATCCCGCGGTCTCAGTTCATTGCATTCCTCAAGCGCGATCAAGGATTCGATATGGATGCGCTTGCTGACCCACTTCATTGGGAGGATAAGATCAATGATCTTATATCAATGTCATTCCCTGATGATCCAGCGTTGCGAGCATTGGAGCTCATCGACGCCAATGCTTTCGCGTCCTTTCTCGTCTCGAAAGACTGTCACGTCTACTCTAGACCCGCGGAACCTGTTCCACTCTTCGACCGGCCACTGAGCGAATATTTCATCTCAAGCTCACACAACACCTATCTGACCGGTTGGCAGGTTGGAGGCACTGCCTCTGCCGAAACATACATTACGGCCTTACGTCACGGGTGCCGCTGTGTCGAGATTGACTGTTGGAATGGTCAAGATGGCAACCCGAGGGTGACCCATGGTCATACACGGACCAGTTCTGTGCTTTTCTCGGATTGCATCAATGCCATTCAGAGATGCGCCTTTGATGTTACCCCTTATCCATTGATCATATCGCTGGAAGTGCATTGCGATAGCGAGCAGCAGGCCAAGATGGTGAAGACGATGAAAGACGTGTTTGGCGAGCGGCTCCTCCTGTACCCACTACCCGGCTTCAATACCCAGCTGCCTTCTCCGGAGGATCTCAAGCACAAAATACTCATCAAAGTAAAGTCCACCGAGCTGCACGCTGACCTTGCGGCTTCCCGTCACCCCACTTCTTCATACCGAGATAGAAGTGCGAGTTCGCCCAACAGGGGAATAGTCCCGCCAACAAACTGGACGCTTCTGAACACACCTCAAGTCACAAGTCCCTTACTCATTACACCGCCAGAAACCATATATTCTCCAACTGATCGCTCAGTCACGGCAACAAGCGCCAGTAGTGCCGACGAGGAGAGCGATGCTCCTGCAATCTCGCCTACTACTGCCGATAGCCAGCGCCGGCCCCCGAAGCCAAGCAAAGTCGGTTCTCAATTGTCTGCCCTGGGCGTATACCTTAAGGGTTACAGCCTGCGGGACGCCAAAGACCTTTCCTTCCAGCAATACAACCATATCTTCTCCCTCAACGAGAACAGAGCTATTGAACTCTGCCGCTCACCGGAGCAGAAGGCTATGTTTGAAGACCACAACCTCCATCATCTGTGCCGAGTGTACCCTAAGACGTTGCGTTTCCAATCATCCAACTTTGACCCCAACACTTTTTGGAGGAGAGGAGTGCAGATGGTTGCGTTGAACTGGCAAACCTTCGACGCCCATATGCAGATGAATCAGGCAATGTTTGCTGCTGGCACCGATGCTTATGGCTATGTCTTGAAGCCAGCTTACCTGCGCACGCCTCGGACTAAGCAGGGTGAGTTTGAGCATCGTGTGAAGCTGCCTCGTTACAGAATCAGGTTCTCAGTCCAAATCATCTCAGCTCAGCAACTGCCTCGAGCCGCCAATATGGGCAGAGATACTCCTTTGAATCCATTCATTGAAGTGCAGATGTTCAGTGCGGAGGACCGTGCCCGGGGAATCGCGAACGGCACTGGCGGCACGGAAACTTACTCAAACGGTTATCATGGCATTGGATCGCCCTACCGTCGACAAACGCAGATCCGCTTTGGCAATGGTTACAATCCTCAGTTCGGGGAGAACATCGAGCTGTCACTGGAGACAAAATATCCCGAACTCGTCTTTGTCCGTTTCATAGTGCTGAACTCCGACGACGGTAGACGCACAGGCAAGGGAGTCAGACAGCTTGCGGCCTTTACAGCAAAACTCGACAGCCTCCAGAAAGGATATCGACATATCCCCTTGTTTAATGGACACGGGGAGGAATTCATCTTCTCAACTTTATTCTGCAAGATTGTGAAGCAGGAGCCGAAATTGATGCCATGGTCACTTCAGGACGTCACCGAGCGGACGTCCAGACCTAGCGTGCTTCGAGGCATTCTTTCACGCGGCTTGTCGAGTGATCGAGGCAGAGAGCGTCTGTCCAGTGGTGAGGACGTGCGCGCTACCCAAGCCAGGCTAAACCGCGAGATTGAAGAGAAGGTGACAAGAAAATGAGGGCAGTGGATGCATTGCGAGCATATTGTACCAACGATCAACGATATGGCGTGGGGTTTTGATTTCACAGGATACCCAAAAAGCATATACGACCTGATGACCACAAAAATAGACTCGATGCTCGTCTGGCAACGGACATTTCTTCTGCTACAACAGGCAGTCGTTGAGGAGGCTTTTTGTTTGAGTATGAACCGTATCTTTCCATGTACCAACATATAGAATATCAAGCTTGATCAGCCCCTGTGCTTGTAATATATCACTGCTTGATAGCTGATTTTATGGTGTCTCGATTCCGAGCACTCGTTGTCATGTACCCAGCTCATCGCCTGGAGGTTGCTTTTGATCAATCTTAGATGAGCGCTTGCCCCATGCCGTCCCCTTGTAACAGGCACACACCCGAAGACAAAGGGCAACCAGCCGCCACGCCAAGAAGCCCGCCGAATAGCCACATACCCGTCGATGTGGCCTTGGTTCCAAAGGGTATCTCGACTGACCTGGTGCATGATCGTGATCTTATCCATAGGACCGAGTCAGTCATCCAATGAAAATTGCTCACGCGGAGGAATGGCCAGATGGTCTGGTCCCTTTTGCCAGCCACTGGCAACGCGATGAGTTGTCCAAAGTCGGTGTGCAGTCGAGAAAGAGTTTGAGTCTGACCGCGCTCACTCCATTTATGGCGTGTTCTGGCTTGCTGATCTTCCGTCATATTCTGTCATTTCATCTTTAATGCCGGGGGGGAGGCTCAGCAAGCTTGGCTGCAGGAGAAGTTCATCAAAGCATCATCCTACGCCGATGGCCCCCGGAGGTCCTTTCTTACCTCCCCCATAAGGCTCCATCTTGGCTTGTTCAGTATCGAGCCTCGTCAGGTCCTCTTGCACAATGTTCCTGCCGCTGGCACCCGTGTTGTGATTCTTATTACTGGCTCAGTCTTACTTTTGAACCCAAAGTTGAGTTTATCGACGTTATTGCACACCCAATGTCCTTGTGTGATACCGAGCATTTGTCCGCTGAGCGAGGATGCGGTTCATCGAGCAATATGTCAGCAACAACGAGGGGTTTCAGCTTGACATTGTCGGTGAGATTGTGTTCCGGCAGTGCAGCACAAACTTGCAAGGGAAACCACTAATACAAGTACTCAACCAGGTTTTCTCGCTATCCTTGGAGAAGGTTCCGTCGAGACCATCGCCCAGGTTGCGACCCTGAGCTACCTCATATACCTTCCTCGCCTCATACCAGCACCGCAGATCTTCATTAGGCCCGCTCGACCGGAGAAGCTGGAGACTACCGCAGATGCCAAAGTGATAGGAGTCCATTCTGGTAATACCGGTGAAGATATCCATCATGTGGCTCATGCTCTACATCGTGGCGACAAGCTGCACCCGAACACCGTCACCTGTGTCCGTGTGACAGAAAACGACAAGCCGCGGCCATCCATCAAGAGATTTGGTCCATTGGCAATGCTTGCATTCCTAGGAGCTGCAATGAGTGCTGGGTTGCTAGGGCTCTCTATATACTATGAAGACGGAATGTCCTTGCTGGCAACAGTACTTCTGTCGACTTTGAGCACAGTGACTGGCATTGCTAATAAGTGGTCACCGACGCCTAATGATCCTAAACCCGATCCACATTCACCCCCTGGAGACGTTGTCATCAAGTACCCTCAAGGAGCGTTCATCGTGGTAACTTGTGAAGAGCGAACGGCGCGATATCTGTATTTCAATCCAAGCGAGCGTTGCATTTATTCCATCAGGAGCACAGCGATCTATAGAGGACTTTCCTTGATTTCAACATTGTTGCTTATGGGTGGGGTCATTTCCTTGGCCAATGCCAGAATCGAGACGCAAACGGCCTTTGCTGGATCCTACATGCTCATCAATATCTTTTACTGGATCGGCGCGGCCTTACCTCCAGCTCAACATTGGGATCTCAGCAGATTGCAGATTGAGCATATCGAGGTCCACGGTGGTACGCCGCCGCGGACCGCAAAGGTGGATAATTACTCTCCCACGTACACCGAAGCATTATGGAAAGCCATTGCCGTTACAGGGACAAGCAACTGGGTCAAAGAAGCTGGTTGGGCACCAAAGACGCCGGCCTGGGCAGATTGGTTGAACGAAGCTGAGGAAGCTGCAGTGGGTGAACCACTAAAGGCGAGCAGGAAAATGGTGGATGGTAAAGAGGTGGAAGTGTGGACGATCCGGAACTGGGACAGTCGCAATGCATTGTCGACGCTCTTGCGAACCACGACGGATAAGATTACAACCCAGTCAAGGTGGGCTTCCAAAGGCGCTTCCATTCAGCGCAGCAACCCTCTATGACCGTTGCTCTTCCGTTGTGTTGAATGCCCTCCCAAGCCGACGACTGGCAGGGTGGAAGGATGAACATATGAGGCTGTTATGATGAGATGATGATGAAAAAAAATCTGCATGAGACAAGACTAGATAATGCCAGTAATAAATTCACGACTTGACGAATATCTGGTTTTCCCGGTGACATGCCCAATAGGCGTGACGCCCACCTTACTTGCAACACCAGCTTGAGTGACCTCGGCGAACTCTTGGCATCACACAAACTTATTGCGGAGTTTCATCAACCACCGCTCATCCACGCTTTCCACTCAATCTTTGACACTCCTTCGCTTCTTGGGACTCAGATAGTCTCCTCCTCCAAATTGACAAGATGTATGAGAGAATCCCTGCATGTTGCTGCGGAACTGGGTCTGCAGCGCAAAATGCTGATTCGCGGGTTTCATAGTGTACCGAATTGAATCTTGATCTGACGAAGCTGTCAAGATGCCTTTCACGAAGCTGTAAGCCGACCCGTTCGCAAGGCGGAACTGACAAGACTGAACTATCACTGACCGGCGCCTCCCACAGTGTCAAGAACTCCCCCTACTACTCCCGCTACCAGACGAAATACAAGCGCAGACAGGCCGGCAAGGTACGCAGTGGCTCGACCATGGCCGTAGATAACCATTGACAATTGTGCCAGACCGATTACTATGCTCGCAAGCGATTGATCGCCCAAGCCAAGAACAAGTACAATGCTCCCAAGTACCGCCTCGTCGTTCGCTTCACCAACCGCGACATCATCACCCAGCTAGTAACCGCCGAGCTCACCGGTGACAAGGTCTTTGTTGCTGCCTACTCCCACGAACTCAAGAGATATGGCATTAACAACGGTCTGACCAACTGGTCAGCAGCCTACGCCACTGGTCTTCTTCTTGCTCGCCGCGCGCTCAAGAAGCTGGACCTGGACGAGCAGTTCAAGGGCGTCGAGGAGGCTACTGGCGAGTACGCTATTACCGAGGCTGCCGAGGGTGACGATGGAGAGGAGCGCCGTCCCTTCAAGGCGTACCTTGACGTCGGCTTGCACCGTACTTCCACCGGCGCCAGAGTCTTCGGTGCGCTGAAAGGTGCGTCGGATGGCGGTCTCTACATCCCCCACAACGAGAAGCGATTCCCTGGCTATGATCCGGAAACCAAGGAGTTGGACGCCGACACTCTGCGCAAGTACATCTTTGGCGGCCACGTCGCTGAGTACATGGAGACACTTGCCGACGACGATGAGGAACGCTACAAGTCCCAGTTCAACAAGTACATTGAGGCCGACATTGAGGCTGACGGTCTTGAGGAACTGTACACTGAGGCTCATGCTGCTATCCGCGAGGATCCATTCAAGAAGGACGATGACGAAGGTGACAAGAAGAGCAAGGAGGAATGGAAGGAGGAAGGCAAGAAGTACAAGGTTCACAAAGCGTCCAAGGAAGAGAAGGACCGCAAAATCAAGGAGAAGATCGCCGCTCTCGCGTCTTAGACCACCTGTTGGTTTCACCAGCAGAAGTCAGACAAACATGATTTCGCGAGCTCAGCAAGCATGAGGGCGGCTGTGGGCACCATAGGGGTCGGAGAAGCGTTTCTGGCCAGTCATTGGGCCTTCGTACGGGCCAGCATCATGCTGGACGAAGCTCTGCGCCGGGCGTGTGTTCAGACAAGTGCAAATGTGCCAACTGGAGGCGTCGCCCTGCTGGCGGGTGTATGGAGGCTCCCACCATCCAGCGGCGCCGCTTGACGAGTCTATGACAGACGCTAGAAATGAAGTTCATGACTTCATAAGCTGAATGTAGTCGAGGGCCTTCATCAGCAACAGTTGAGCTTTAGGACAATTCAAACTCACACGAAGCTCGCACGAACTTCCGGCATTTTTGCACATGAGCTGTAAACATCGGATTCTCAACGAATGATAATTTCTCAGTGGTCTCCGCGCTGAAGCATCTTGATTTGCCCACCGCCGGCCCCGAAACGAGTGCCGTTCGGACGTCCTCTGACATAAGATGCTGACCTGTACCAGCCACTTGTGAGTCCACCATTACTGTACTGTGGATTTACGAGGTGCAGGCCTTGGGACCACAAGCCATCCAGTCTCTGCTGGGTCGAAGCCTAAGCAGGATGAAGGCTAACTACATAAGCAACCAGGGCACGGGAGGCCGTATGCCAGGCACCACGATGATCTTTGTGGCCTGCAACCGGCGTGGTGGCACCAAGGAGACTCGAGAAATATAATGCGACTTTGCTCGACGAATACTTTGCTGGTCGTTGCTTCTGGTTTATACGTTTCCTTTCTCGGCGAGGTCACTCGCCAGCGGATTGAGTTAATAATCCACTCCAGGAAGCCGCGGGCAAAGTCGTCGGCGAGGCAAGGACAGCAGGAGCAGAAACAGGGATGAAGGGGCAACGCCGCGACGATTCCCGAAGTCCCATGATTCCCCCCCGTGGATTGCCACCGAGATTCCCCCAGAGAAAGCGCCAACTACCGACTTCTGGTTAACGTTCAGCAGCGAGGGGATTTTCAGCAGCGTCTTTGGTCAGGATGACAGCATAGTGCATGGCCCACCGCAGGGGCCCTTCAGGTCGCCAACGCTCCCCCTCCTCTTTATTCTTACCGATCTTGGGCAACCCGATGATTGGAAGGATGGGCTCTTAAGTGAGTTTTCGGCTGCATCCACCGTCAAGCAGGGCCCATTAAGCAGTGGCTATCTTAGTGAGCCTTCGTGTTTTCAAGTAGCTTCGCTGGTGGCTCTTCTCACGAGCCAGACCACGGTCGATCGTCATATCTAGCCACCAACGTCCGCAGTTCCTCTTCCACCTTTGACCCCGCTGATACCTCCAAGTCCATCATCGCCAGTCTACCAGCTTCCAGTCGAGGTCCCAGTCTCTGACAAATGTCCTCAGTCAAATCAATGCCCATGCAATAATTTATCGTCTGCTCCCTTGTAATCTAGAGAGCACTTAGCCTATCGCCTCAGGCACGATGGCAGCAGCCACGGAGAGCAATCTCGATGTCGACTGGCTTCTGCGCTCCAAGAAAGGTGCGATCCTACAACGTCGACTTCCATGCAGCACCACTCTCTCTCTCTTTCTCTCTGGTCCAAGATTTGAGGGGAAGGAAAGCGCTAACAAGCACGTCAGACCTTGCTCACTTAACAGCAGAGCGGAGCAACCGACAGAAAGAGTCGCAAGCGTCCACTGCACCTCGTGCAACCCAGCCCGATCCTAAGCCAGTTCAACTACAACCTCGGACCGAGCAGACACCGTTGAAGGACTCGCGAAATGGAGCATCACAACCGGCCGTGCTGCAGCAGCCAAAGCCTGCCGTCACAGTCAATGGCAAAGAGAATAACGTGCAGCCCACTGTACAGAAGACCAGCCCGCTCCCTGCGCAGCAGACCCAGAACCACCCGACGCGGCCTACCATATTGAGAGGTCAAAGCACCGAGGAGAGCAAGAAGGCTTTGAAACCGGGCACCCCAAAGAAAGAGGGAAGGAAGAGTTCGTGGATTTCGAGCTTCAGTTCCAAGTTCTCGTCTTCGCCCACTCCGTCCCGGAATTCCAGCATCGACGTCCAGCAAGCAAACAATGTCCTGACTGCATCTCCTCAGCCAAGCCCGAAGCTGGAACTGACAAACCCGTTCGAGAAAAACAAGTCTGTGAAAGATGGACAGAAGGAACACAAGAAAGAAGACTCGAAGCCCGCCGGCACACCTCTCACACCCCGGAGACCCTCAGTACTGGTCGCTGCTGGCAAAGAAACCAAGCTTGAGCATCCTGGGTTCTTATCGAGCGCACTTCGGAGGCTCTCCTCCTCTTCAAATGCTAACATGGGTAAGAGCGCTACCAACGGCGCCGTATGTCCGAGAAGGATAATGAACATCGACCACAATCGCGAGCGCATCAAGATCAGCGAGTTTGACCAGAACAAGCTCAAGAGAGTGGCTTTCTGCGTCGACGTGGAAATCGCTGGATTTTCTTCCCATGCAGACGAAGAGCCAGAACATTTCAACAAACCCCCGGTTTCAAGTGCACAGAAGCAGAACATTTCAACGTCACCTGACAAAGAACCAACGAAAGACTCAAAAGATGCACGAATGAAGGAAAAGGGTGAAGGAGCTGCGCTCAAAAACCCGAAACCTCCTGCGGACGTGAAGGAAGAGTCAGAGCAACCTCAACCTGAACCACAGCCTTCGCTCCCCGAAGAGACAAAGGACAAGGAAGTGAAGGCTGCAGAGGTCTCGGCCTCGCTACAAGGTCCGGACCCTCCACCAGCACCTGGAACCCGGAAGAAAGAGAAAAAGAAGCGTTCAGAGGCCGAGCGAAAAGAACGTAAAGAGCGCAAACGAAGGCACGCAGAGGCCAACGGGTTGGTGCCGTTAGAATTGACTAGAGACGACGACGACTCAGATTCGGTTTACAGCAGTACACCCCCAGGAGCCTCGACACCAAGCAAGCGACCCCCGGAAGGTGCTGACGGCCGGACGACGGACCCTCTCCGCATATACAAACGGTGCTGCCAGCTCCGCGAGACCCCCGTCCTCGGCCGAGTAAAAGAGCAGATTTCAAAGCCCACGGCAACTCTGGCAGAAGCACCGGGCACGGTGGCAGTAATGGATCTTTCGGGCTCCCAGATGCAGCTCCCAGATATCGCCACATTGGGCGACTGGCTTGCGATTGTACCTGTCCGGAAGCTTGTGCTGGACAATTGCGGACTTACAGACGAGGGTGTTCGTGTAATCTTATCCGGCCTTTCCAGCTGCAAATCTGCAGAACAAGCGCGGCAAAACAGAAGATTACCGAAGAGACTCAGCGGAAAGCAGGGCAAAGAGCAGATGGGTGTGATAGAAAGACTTTCTCTAAAAGACAATCCGGGCATTACCAACCTCGGCTGGAGACATATCGCCCTGTTCATGCATATGTCACGGTCTCTAAGGGCTATCGATCTGTCGGGTATACAATTCCCGAAGTCGACAGACCTCTCGAGGACGATTTCGACTACCAGCTCAAACAGCAGCGGGCCAAACGGAAGCTCAACCCTGATGGACTTGGGCTCTCTGATCATTTATGCGTTGTCCGAGCGACTAGGCGATAGGTTAGAGGAGCTCGTTCTGAGCGGTTGCGGCCTTTCGACTGCCAACATCCGTGATCTCGTGGATTGCGCCATTAAGTGCAAGATCCGAAGATTGGGGCTTGCAGCCAGCAATCTTAGTGAAGAAGGACTGGGCCACTTGGTCCGATACTTGAATTCTGGCCATTGCGAAGGCCTCGATCTCAGCAGCAACGACCTGCATGGCATTGCGCACATACTCGCAGAGGCGGCCACCAGCGATTGTCCCTTGTTCGCCATCAGCTTGTCAGATTGCAATCTGACCCCCGAAGATCTGACCTCAATACTGATCCCATTTGCGCGACTGAAGAACCTCAAGTTCATCGATCTATCCCGCAACATGGCATTGTTCAGTAGCACTCCAAATGCGGTGCCTGTCTTCCGGAAGTTACTCCCCAAGTTGACACAATTGAAGCGTCTGCACCTCTCAGACGTTGGCATGACACCCGAGCAGGTGATTGCCCTCGCTGAAATACTGCCGGATTGTCCATCAATGGCTCATCTCAGCATCCTTGACAATGCTCCTTTGATACATACCATGAACTCGAAAGAAGAAGGCTCGCAAGAGGAAGCTTGTGCTTTTTTCGCTTCATTGATGACAGCGGTCAGAGTTTCCGAGACCATCGTTGCCGTCGAAATCGAGGTACCGTCCGCGGACAGCAGCGAAGTCGTCAAAGCGCTTTCCTCGCAGGTTATGGCGTATAGTTTGCGGAACATGGAACGCACAACTCTGAACGAAGTAGGCATCAAGCCTGACGAACATGCTGAGAAGGATGCGCCGGAAGTTCTGCTGCACCTGGTCGGTCATATGGATGGCTATTCGGAGAACTATGATAGGGATGAGCTTGCACCGGATGAAGACTACATGATCGCCTCAACAGGTATTGTCAAAGCTCTAGGCGTCTGCTTGGATCGTAAGGACGGCAACAGTCGGGCACATTCTAGGAACATTAGCCCTACCGCCAGTGGCTCTTCGACTCCAAGGGGACCGTTTCGACAGAGGACGGTGTCCAAACCTCGAGATGTCAGCCTGGAGCTCTGCGAGAGTGCGAGGAAAATTAGGCGAAGGTTACAGCCCGTTCTTGTCAGAGAAGACAGGGCTGGAAACCATGACAATTATCGTAAGTCTCGCGGCATTGCTCCTGACTTGGAATTGCTAACATCGTTTGTCAGGTCGCCTCTTTCTACTTGATGAGACCCTCCAAGGCATGATCAAAAGGTTCGAAGAGGAGTATCCGGAGGCGAAAGTCGTAGCCGCGTCTCCTCCGACGGCGAACGGAATGCCTTCGCCTGACCCATCAGTGGACGCCTCGCTGCTATCTGCTTCAATCGATTCGAACGGAGTCATGACCATGACAGACGCAGAGGAATACTTTCCGCCAGACAGCCCGCCCAAAGACGATTACGCGGTGAAATTGTCCCGGACTCCGTCCAACACGTCGCTCGCGGCCAAAGCCTTCACGGATGAAGAAGGCCGTATGCATCGCTTTGGCCAGACCATCCGCAGAGAAGTCCTCAAGCCGGCAGAAATGGACGACCATCTGCACGGAACACACGCGAGTGATTCTGATCCACCCCACATTGCTGCCTTGAGGGCGAAACTCGAAGAGCTGAAGGGTGAGGATATTCGGTATAGGGTGGAAAAAGAAGGAGCTGATAAAGTTGTCCGGGAGCTGGGTATCAATGCCCAGGAGTTGCTCATGCTAAGGGAGCAAGATCCCCAGGGTTTTGAAGCATTCAGGGAGAGCCAACTGGCGGCTCAAATTAATGCTGGCATGATCCCTTGGGAGCATGATATGGAGCCGAGGCAATGACTCGAGGACGACATGAGTGTTGCTGCCCCTTGTGGGACGAAGCTCGGATGTGAAGAACTGATATATGAAGAGCCGGAACCCAATGTATATTGAGTTGGGTTGGATGGTTGACGACTGATGATCCTGGATTTCATGCCTTGTGAGCGTTCTGTTTCGCACTGCATTTCGGATGATGCTATAACCATTCATCAGGAGGTACGACGGTACCAGCCCCAGATAGTCGCTTGGGAATTGGAATCTGAAGTTGAGTCCGTTTCTGGACTACAGTACCAACCGCGTTTGAAGTTAAGTGTCGCTATCGCGCTTTGCTTACACGTGTGGCCTGTTACACACGTCCGGTGAGTAACCACGTTCGCGAAGCGGGAGGGGGCTGGACCGGACCACAGACAAAAGCAGCCTGCCGTTTGTACTCCATAACAAACTAACAACGAATGCTACACTAGAAGGGTGGGTGCCGGAAAGCCTTGCAGACTTCGTTAGGATTATTTATGAATGCATGCATGCTTGCGCGCGATGTGAGACTTCCGGCCGGGATAGTGCTTACCTTCATGCCGGTCAGTCGATCAACGAATCAATCGTCCCGGCCGGGGGGGCTGAGTTCTATGGCGGTATTGGTGGTATGTACAAAGTCCAGCACGTCTTCGTGCCCTTCGTGGCTGTTCGTTCATTCTGCTCGCCCCATTCATGACAGATACTGTAGATTACACAGACGCACGCTCCTGCTGGATGGACACAGGACGAGCACCCATGGGAGGGTGACGTAGCCGAGTATGTAAGGAGCGCGAGTGCAGTAGGGTATGTGTCCAGGTGGATTTTGCTCACTATCGCCGAGACGGAAGGAAGGATTGGGGCCTTTCGAGATAAAATGTGTGGACGGAACATATGTAGGTAGATAGGTACGGTACTTCCTTGCGGAGGGACTTAGAGCATGGTACTGTACGAGGTATCGGTACCTGCGTGCCTGGTTCGTTTAATTAGTTAGGACCTACATAACTGGGTCGCGGACTTGGACCTGCTTACCGAGTACAAGTACCTGCTTACAGGATCTACTTACCTACTTGTCTCTTTTCGTTATGTCCTGCTCCTGCTCCTGTTCCTGTTCTCTGGGTCACCTTCTCTCGTGGTCGGAGACAATAGTACCCCTTTAGACTGTAGGGACGTTCGCTCTGGAAGACAGGGCAGTCAGTCGCTTTGAGTCTTGAGAAACCTGCCTGACCTGACCAGGACAGACTTTTTTATTTGCTGGCGGCCTCGTCTTCGTCCTTTCACCATGGGCTCGATCGAAACCCACACCCAAGAGCACTCGCTCCTCGAGGCCCTCGTGAGTGAAATAAGCACGGCAGCCCACCGTCTCAGCACGTTCGTTCAGTCGGCCAACCCGGCAGCGCTGCAGGATGGACAAGCAGGCAGCTACGACATCCCGCCCCAAGCACCTGCCGAGATCAGCGCAGTCAAAGCGGCACTCATCGAGAAGACCATGGCCGTGCAACAACTGATCATGTCTGCGACGGACGTGCAACAGCAAATGACGCTGCAGACACAGCAGATGGCCTCGGTGCGCTGGATCTGTCGCTTCAAGGTCGCCGACTATATCCCTGACACGGGTTCAATCTCATACGATGCCGTTGCGGCCGCAGCGGGCGTGCCGGCCGACCAGCTGGCCCGGATCTGCCGCATGGCTATGACGGCGGGGTTCTTCCGCGAGGTCGCGCCGGGGAAGATCGCGCATAGCCATACGTCGTTGGACCTCCGGTCGTCGTGCCCCGTTCACGATACATTCAAGTTTTTGACCGAGACGGGACATTCGGTGGTGGGCAAGATGCCCGAAATGACGGAGGCGACCATCGCAGCTTCTCGAGAGGGAAGGGCGGAAACCCCCATCACGGCGTTCAGTATTGCGAAGCGGACGGATGTGCCGTTTTTCAAGTATATCATGTCGGATCCGGAGTTGGCGAGACAGCAAGCCGCGCATATGAACAGCGTGGGCGCCGCGGAGGAATCGCATATCAGGCATGTCTTGAGTGGATACGGTTGGGGGGATCTTCCCACGGGGGCCAAGGTCGTCGATGTGGGTGGATCGACAGGGCATTGCTGCGTGGCTCTCGCGAAAGAGTTTCCGTCGTTGAATTTCCTGGTACAGGATCTCCCGCCGGTGTTGGCGCAGGCCAAAATCCCGGAGGACTTGAAGGACAGGATTTCATTGCAAGCGCATGATTTCCTCACCCCTCAGCCGTCCGGTTCAAAGGGTGCAGAAGTCTTCTTTATCCGTCAGTGCTTGCAGAATTGGCCACACAAGAAAGCAGTCCAGATCCTGCAGAACATCATACCGGCCATGGATCGCGCCAAGTCGAGGATTGTGATTATGAGTGTTGTGCTGGCCAGTGCGTCGGATACTTCGATCGGACAGCGGGAGAAGGGGATTAGTCGAATGAGAGATCTGTTCATGATGCAGGCTATGGGTGGCCAAGAAAGGGACATGCAGCAGTGGGAGCAGGTAGTTAGGGAAGCCGATCAGGATTTGGAGATCGTGAGTGTTGAGAAGCCGAAGGGAAGTGTGCTGAGCGTGATAGATGTGAGGTTCAAGCCTGGTTCGTGAGCGTGTTGAGAAGTGTCAGCGCAGGCAATGGCTGCAATAGGCCATTGCCATAGTAAGATGCCTGCGTCTACAAGGATACGGCAATAATCCTCATCCCAGTGTGAGTAGACGTGCAACATGAGTGCCATGCGTAACCGTGAGGTGTGCCCGGAAACGAATCGACGATATACTTGAGTGCCGTTCAACTGCCGGAACGATCGATCCTCTCTTCCGTCATTCAGTTGGGTTGCTACTCAATTGACAGGCTTTGTGTTTTGCGACCTTCGACTAGGACGTCGACGATGAATATCAAATCTCTTGAGGCGCCGTATGTAGATCGGGTATGGCATCCGGAAAGGCAGGCAGAGATGGAAGTCGATGCTGTACCACCGAAACAAGGTTCCCAGCAAAGATGGAGAGCTTTCTCGGAAAGAGGTATCTCTGGAGGACGTAGTCAGACCTTCAAGCCACATCCTCAAAACAGCTCTCAGGGACGGTTATCAATGAGAAGGCAGAGAAGTTGTGGATAACATATGCGCTGCTGTCGTACGGTTCTGGTGCGCAAAGATTCAAGGCATCGTGCAGGGCCTCTTACCACAGCTCCTGGAGTATATGACGAAGAAAGTGTCCACCACATCAGAACCTTAGCAGCCCGTCGACAAACGCCATGGCTGCTTGATTGCTCAAATCTTTTGACTCGCCTTAATTGCTCAACCCTTTTCACTCCCTTGAAGATGGTCAATCAGTAATGTAACGAGACTGCTTACTTGTGTATCAACCGGCCCAATTTGATGGGGGCAGATTGTGAACAGCCGGCTATCGAGAGTTGATATGCAGGACGGGGACGAGAGATGAACCATGGTACCCTCACTCACCACAACCAACGTCCAAAGTGTGTATTGCCGTTGAGGAAGTTGCGACTTGTAACGGATGAGGCTGTCAATGAAGCTGATCTCCTGGTTCAATGAAGGAGGTTCAATGAAGGAGGGGAAGACATAGTACCATGTTGTAGCTTATAGAGATGGTTGTCAGCAGCGGACCTCCTCGCAGAGAAGATGTCGGTGATTGTTTGCAAGGATCGCTCTCTTGTCGGCCACCTCTGTCAGGCTCACGGTCTTGGTACATCGACAACACCCATCCCGTCTACCGATGTAGCGCATTGGCTTGTCTCTAGAGACTCTTCTTTCACAATATGCGGTGCGTGGCATCAGACATCGAAGGACGGTTGGTCCATCAGTGGAGGTTTGCGAGAAGACACGTCTCGACTGGATGCCCCTCGCAAACAATGAGGTCGCTCCGGTCTTGGCGCAAGCCTAATGCGGGTCACATAACCCTCATCAATGCCTTTCGCATCGCTGTGAACGACAACTTCTCTTCTTCACGACCACAACTTCAAGACAAGCGACAGCGAGATGGCTCAACGTGCTCGCTCTGCCTCTGCCAGTGAGGGTAAGTTTACCGAGCCAATAGGCGCTTATCAATTAGCTCGGGCCGATCCGTGGAGATCGTCATCGGCGCTAGAGATGATCCGGTCCCAGGTGTTCCCCTCTCAATTCTCAGATCAAACTGACCTTCTTGTGAACTCAGACTCACTGCAATCCCTTCTATCAACTCCTCACTTGCGCGGTCCAGTCGCCCCTGATCTTCATCCACTCTTCGAGCGTCGTGTTCGCTCTAGCTCTACTTCTACCAGCCATCGTCGTCGTCGTCGCTCATCAGCCAGTCGAGAACGCCGCACCTCGGAGAATGAGAATCCACACGCGCTCCGCTTTCATGGTCCTGTCGATCCAGGACTCGTGAGGGAGAACAGTGGTCTTTCTGAGCACATCCAGAACTTGCGACTGGCTGTCCACGGCGAAGACGCCAGAATCCTCGAAGAGTTCTACGAGCGAGTCCGCCAACGCGCTGCCTCACGGAGCCGCGCTTCTACACCCCAACCCCCAGACACAAGCGAACCTTCCACCAGCACCATGTCCTCCTCGAACGCGTTCCCCGCTCTTGATACCTCCATGAGCCCCACGGGTAACCGCTCCGCAGGCGCTTCTCCCACCAACTCCTCCATGAACGGCGGCAATGGCGTCAACGGTCCTGCTGCGGCTGCCGCTGCGGCGTACATGCCTCCCCTGCCAGTCGGACACCAGCAAGACCTGAACCACCTTTTCAATCAGATCCAAGAGCTGGGCAGTCTTCTACGAAGCAACCGCGACAAGGTCAACAACATCACCAAGAACGCCGAGGAAGTTGCCAAACGTGCGAACGGCGCGCTCACGAACGGAGAGGAATCAGGTGCAGCAGAGAATGACAGTAAGTTTCCAACCGACCTTGTCTGTTACTTCACACCCATCCAACTGACTGCGCCGCGCTACAGAAGCCAAGATCCGCGGTCTCGAGCTCGAACTCGCCAAACAGAAGCACCTCGTCGAACTGTACAAGCATGAGCAAAAGGAAAACACAAATTTGATCGCGATGTACGAAGAGGCAATGGGCAATGCGGTCGAGCAAGTTCGAAACTACTGCGGAGACATCGAAGGACGCTTTCTTCGCCAGCGCAAGCACTACAACGATCTCTTGCAGCAGGAGAAGGACGAACACCTTCAGAGCAGATTGGACCGAGACCACTGGCACGCGCAGACGCTCAAGGTGTGTGAGATGATCCGAACAGCGCACAGACTCAGAAGTGATGAGTGGCATGAGGAGTACACCATCATTGCTGCCCTCCAGGGTGAGGTGCGATGCTTGAGACGGGTGATTGGGATGGAGGCAGAGAAGCCAGAGGAGGAGACGGGCTGGCCGTACCTAAAGGACCTCCCATTGCCAGAATAGGCGTTGGCTTGCGTGATAGGTCAGCATACCTGGCGTCAACAGCATGGTTTAGGAACAATGCACAGCGAAGGCGTACCGGAGTACCGGGGTCAATGAACATAGCATTGGCATTGAGTGACTGGGAGCAACCAGCAGCATCGAGCATCGATGCTTGACGTCGTCCAAGAGACGACCAGAATCAAATGTCGTCATAAAACATACTGCGTTCGCTCGATATATCGTATCCTCGCCTCATTAGCCCGCCCTTCACTTCAATGGACCGGCGCTATGAATTATAAACCCCCTACATCAAATTGCCGATTAAAGCCACCTAGCACAGCACCCCAGTAGGTAGCGATACCCACCTCGACGCCCCCGTTGGCAACGCCGGAAGCGGCGCATCAGGCGGTGGCCCCGAAGGCGGGCCTCGCGACCGCAACAATGGCATACTCTTCTGCCTGATGATCTGCTCTCCAGCCAGTGGGGTTGTAACCACCCTACGACGTGGCGGCGGCGGCGGCGGTTGGATGGCGTCCTCCCCTGACGAGATCGGGGGGAGGGACTCTAGCGCCGACACGCTCACGGCCCTCGTCTCCAACGAAAGAGTATCCGGTCTCTTGGACC
Organism: Phialophora expanda; assembly: GCA_016109585.1. Classification (NCBI taxonomy): domain Eukaryota; kingdom Fungi; phylum Ascomycota; class Eurotiomycetes; order Chaetothyriales; family Herpotrichiellaceae; genus Phialophora; species Phialophora expanda. Next base: position 156,876 of record JADWPR010000029.1, read on the forward strand.
TGCTCAATGATGGCGGTGGTGGCGGTGGTGGTGGCGGCCTCCTGTCGGTGCTTGTTCTTTCGCATGGCGAAGGCGCGCTCCTCGAGTCAGATACCGCGCGTTCACCGCGCTGGCTGCATGCCACAGATGTGGCAGTGGCAGTGGCCGGCGGTGATGAGGGCGTGCGCCTCGATGACAGACCTGTCTGTCTGCTCGATGGCGTTCGCGGGAAGACAGTGTACGAGGCGGTCCTCTTGTGTCCGTCGCATGGTCCGGACGCGTGCGACGAGGCTGTGCTTCTGATGCTGGAGGGCCGGGAGGTCGGAGACGTCGGGGTCCTTGGCTCGGGGTATGCGCCACCTCGGGTCTCGCATCGGTAGCGCGCTGAGGTCTTCCGGATGTGTCCCGGTTCGGGCAGTGGGGCGACCGTAGATATTCGTCTGGCCTTGGCATCGAGCTGAGGGACGGCCGGTAGCGGCTTCTGCCTAGGCCGGTCTGCAGGAGAGCTGGGGAGAGGGTCCTGAGAAGTGGTCTGCTTTGAGAGAGTTCCCGGGCGTTTCTTGGAATTGGCACCTAGTTGGATGGCAGCGAGCATGGAGGGCTCTTCAACGTCATGCTGCATCGGGGCCAGGATCCGTGACCTAGCATATATTGGTACGGGAGCTTCATAGCTGTCTGTGCTGGAGAAGGAAGAGTCTGGCGTATCTGGGCCATAACTGACGTGGCTGGAGAAGCTTGTGTGGGTGGTTGAGATGGAGTGATCATCGGAGAACGACCGCTCGCGTAGGTAACCGATGCTATTCACTGTATGCACTGACGAATCTGTGGTTGGTCTCGAATCCGTGCGCGACGTGGTTTGTTGGAGCAGCGGCAGCGGCATTGGTGATAGAAGCACCGGTGAAGGCAGATACAACTCTTCCACAGGCGGATGTGAGGACACGTGGAACAAGTTTGGCAGACTCTTCTGTGCCCTCAACAGTCGACTCTCCTTTCCACTCCGTCGAGGCGGGCCCAGCTTCCGGCTCGGCCAGGTTGAGCCACCGTTTAAGTGTCGCTGATGAGCTGGTTCCGGGAGCAGAGAACCGGATCCAAGGCTCAAGGCTCGGTGTTCAGTTCTGTCGAACTCGGCGGGTACTGTAGCGTGCTGCCTTGTGAACTTCTCCGACTTCGTGCGGCCAAATAAAGCTCTGAGGCGAGACTTGGCACTTTTTTCCGAGGGCCACCACCCAGAGACTTCCTCAGGCGGCGCCATTGGCAAGGTTTGTTCACCAGGCATTTTGGAAGCGAGGACGAGGTTGGACCAACGTCCCAGCGCGTTGGGACTGAAGCTGAATATATGAAGGTTTGCCCGTGTGTTGCTTCGTGCTCCGTGCTTCATGCAGTCACCACAGCGGGAGTATATGAAGGTTTGCTGGTCTGTTGTTTCGTGCTCCGTGCTTCACGTTGTCAACGCAACAACAGTCCTGGAAGGCTTCCCACTCGACAATCTTGGATAATCCCTTACCCCAGGTTTAGGATGATGCTGTGCGATTGGGTATAGCAGCAATGTTGAGTCAGTCTCCCTAGACTCAATTTTGACGATCTCCGGTTTGGTATGACGGAGTTTCTATGCGCCTGACTAATGAGCGTGCCCGACTGGTTCTGCTATGACTGGTGGTGTCGAGGAACAATAGCAGTCAAAGTGGAGGTGGTATGTTGTTGAGAGGTGGAAAAGAACAGAACAACAGAAACGGCGCAGGACTACCTACAGGCAGGGACAAGCAACCTGGAGCAAACAGCGTGGCTGTGGCGAGAGACCTCCGTGACAGCTTTGTTGTTGTGGTTGACAGGTATGAAGAATTGGACTGGGGCCGTGCTGCACACCATAACAAGCTCGCGCGATCTGGGCCCACGTAGGCATGCATGGCGTCACCACTGGCTTGATGGGAATAATGGAGTATGTGCAATGTTGACATCAACTGACAGAATGCAAGGAGACACCCTTTGAGCTTTGAGGTACAATCCGGCATCTCTATACACAGCGCACACTTACATGGACTGGAGGCTCGGCGTATCCCACGGTACCCAACTAAAACATCCCTCTTCTGGCATGTGAAAGGGGCGGATAGGTAACAGGAGAAAGACGTCCTGGAAAGAAGATCCGATTGCCGCAGGTTGAGACAGGCATGTCCCAAGGATACTACGCAGGAGGGCGGAGGGACAAAGTAACCAGAAAAAAAGAGACAGGAGAGCAACTGCTCACTGAGGGTGTACTGAAAGTCTTGACGCAAGGGTCACCGCTAAATTGGCTGTGTGGCTCTGTGGCTGTGTACAACACAGGTAGATACACAGACTCAGATCAACCAGCCTGCACTTTCCCTATACCCTTTGGTGGAACAAACAGGAATAATGTTTGCTGGAGATAAATGCAAGGAGATCGCACACGTAGGGAGGACGTGTGGCACAGTGTTTGACTGGTTGTGAGCGTTGTCAGCTGGCATGCCAAGTTTGCTGTGAGTTGAGGGGGAGAGCGAGACGGCAAGGGGTGAGCGTTCTTGGCTGAAGCATAGCAAACACAGCGCTGGTGCAAAGTCAATAAGAGTCTCCCCACATACACAGTAGGTTACTTCTAGCTGAAAAAATCGAATGTAAGCAAAGGGTGAGTGAAGGGTGAGCGAATGGTGAGCGAAGGGTGGGTGAAGGGTGAATGCAAAATGTGTTTGTGCTTTATGTAGGATTGTTTCGCCCTACTGAAGCCCCGCTAATTACGGTGGGACTCAGCCGCTCTGTCCGCAATGGTCCAAGTACGAAGTATGTACGAGGGATCTTCAGGCATCTTCAGCTTTATTTCAACTCTAGTAGGCGTACAGTATGAACAGTTGTCAACTCAGACCTGCCAGACCATCCAGCTCAAAATGAATCTGAACCAGCAGTCTCTCGTATCGGTATTCTCCTCTGGAGTGCTCTCGAGTTTCAGGCAGCAAGTAGCCCAACAACAGTTGTGACAGTGCATCTATCGTGGACACATTCAGATGTTTTACCACGTTCACCATCTCCACAATCGACCATGCCCTCGGATGGAGCTGGAGCTCTGGCTCTTCTTGTTGGGTCATAAGGACCGACCACACCTTCTGAAGCGAACCTAGTTCTTCAAGGTGGTGGTCGGTAAGCCGTCTCTGGGCTCTGAGCAATTCCTTTCTTCGATCTCGGGCCTCTTGGTGGGCACGATCCGTCCCTCCCAGGAGGATATCGAAGATGAAGAGCAAAGTTGCTGTCAGTGCTGCCAGTTTGCGCAATCTGCCCATCAGCGATCTCTCCTCGGCTAGGTTCTGTCGCATCATGTTCAGTCGAAGCAATGTCTTTCTCAGTGACGAAAATGATGGCTCGTTGAGGATGCTAGACAGACAGTCAGGCGCCGACATTTGTCTTTGGATGTTTGAGAGCGTATCGAACAGCCGCGTCAGGAAATGATAACCGTCGGCTCCCGACTGTGCTGGTCGAGTGTTGTTGACGGCAGGCTCTGTCATTCGATTGTCGATCGGCCAGTATCCCGGCATCGTACTCACACACCAGGCCAAAAGCCATGAAGTTTCCGACGACAGATTCTGCATTCCACCAAAGCACTTTATCGATCTTTGCAGGCCGTTGAGGTGAGTCTGGATGTTGTGTGTCAACGACTTGGGGGAGTTCTGATTCTCGGTGGGAAATCCCATTGACAAGGTCACCTCATATGCCCACAGATTGAGCACCGTGAGGATAGCATCATCAGATACAGCATCTGGTCGCTGAATTTGTTGTTGAAGCAAGCTGATGCCCTCGACGACCAATGCAAGCGTGTCCGAGGTTGGTCCCCGATGTCCTCTCTCGATATCGCGGGTGAGGCTGGAAATGGCGAGAAGTATCCGTGACGACACCGGCCGAGCCATTATATGATTTGCCATTGCAGAAGCAGGTGATATGTACTTGGTGGACTCCATCGTCTCGTGGAGCCGACTTATGACACCTGTGTATACTGCATCGGAGTCAGTCGCAATCGGTGACGAAAGCTGGCATTACTCGACTTACAATTGGCGACAAGATCTCCGGGAGTGTGTGAAGTATTCGTAGCGGTCTCTGAAAGTCCGCCCGACTCCAGATTGGAACCGGAGGAACTGAAGGTGGGAGAAGCATGTGACTCTGTCATTGTGCTTCCCCCTGTCCATTGGGAGTGTTGGGGCGATGATGGCCTGGAACTGGTGTCGCTTAGGGAGTCTGACGACAGTGCAGCGTCGGCCACAGAGCCAACCGTTTGTGATGCGTTTTGTTCCATATCTTCTCGTCGCAACCACGGAAGGACCCGACTTTTGGATCGAGAAGCCAGTTGCTTCTGACGACGGATGGAATCGCGCTTGCGCAGAAACTCTTTCATTACGTGCCTGGATTTGCCTGTGCCACGCTGACAATCACCGGAAACGAAAAGGTACTTTGGGGTATAGTCCACTCCCAAGGTCTGAGTGAAAACCACACTCATCTTGAACTAGAAATGGAGATCTTCTGTGGTGGCGGAACATGGAATCTTTCAATGGTCGGAATGCGAGCAGCTCTTGTGAGAGCAGAAAGCGCAGTCTCTCCTTCTTGTAATCATGGAGCTGCCGACAAAAGGACTCGAACGGATCGCGTCTTCAAGACGGTCGTTGGAACTATTCCCGTCATCTTGCCCACCATGTCCACTCAACCTTGTAGGGCGAGACGGGGCTGCACGACCAAGGGTCCCTCTGGGCCCGATGACTCGCACACCGAGTGCGGCCGAGGGTTGTCTATCTGATTGGGCGGTAACCGTTGTCCCAAAAGAGTTTGCAGTTTCGACCACTCATAGAGTCGTACGGCTCAATACTTTATCAAGCCTAGTGCAGGCCTGAGGACGGCTTTCCTGACACGGGCTACAAGTGCTTACCAATAGCGCGGGAGGGGGCACGCCTGGATCCAATCAGACTTTCGATTACTGAGGCTACAGACCACACTAATGTCGGTTCGAGGTAACGGCAGTTTTGGGAAAGAGGAACGAGAAACACCGAAGGGGCAAAGGGGTCGCGAAGTGGACCTGATTCGCTCATACGGCCGTGGACTGCGCGCAGACTTTGGTTGGCGGCAGAGCGCAGACCATCCTGGGCATAGCGCGTCCGTGGTGGCTTTCGGACTACATCATTCAGCCGCTCATCGAGGTCGAGAGCCATCCCGGTCGCATGGCAGAAGACACCGTCTCTCGCAACTCGCAGAGGTAGGCGAGGCATCATGCCCTCCCTGCGGAGCCTGTCTTTACCAGCTCAATGAATCATCTTTGCATTAAGTCTTCCATCCGCACATCCGCTTGCCCCTTTGAGCATGGACGAGCGCGCCGAGGCGGCTCAGGGTGGTGGAGGAACAGTACATAATGCTACCAGAGCCAACCGGTCACCCTCCTTGGATGATGGAAGCGAGGAAGGCCAGCCGTCGAATAAGTATCGAAGGATCGATCGGGAAGGCGCGAGAGCTTCGACAGAGTCTGAGCAGGCCACCCGTTTCCTGTTCGTCGACTCGTCTTCTAGTGGGCAAAGACCACGTTCTGACCAGCGAGCCATTAACGCACATATCCAACAGACGGCTCACAGGAATCGAAAGCAGGCCGCGCAGAAGCAGAAAACGACAGGAGCGGCGAATATAGGGCGACACCGACCCAAACCCGTGTTGCAGCCACGACCGATCGAGGCTCTTCGGGCTATCAATCCTCCCGCCGCTCTTGAGCCGCGCGGCGCCTCAGAAGCGTCGCATTTTCCCAGCGTTGCGAGCGCCCCGGCATCATCGTCAACAGTGAGCATTCGAGCTGATAGTCGCACGCCTGAGCCACAGACCCCTGTTCTCCAACGGGCACCTTCCACCGCCGACCAGGAGCAACTTGACCGAGAGCAGCTGGACCGATTGCGACATTACAGCAATGTTCGCCAACCTGAAGTTCGCGAAGCCGTCGATGCTCAGCGTAGCGAGCAAGATGCGTCAACCGAGGTTGTTCGACGAAGGAGCTCCGAAGATGAGACCAGCTCTGTGAGATCCATACTTACACAGATCCTGCAGAGATTGGATGCTGGCCATACAGGGACTTCGATCCAGGGCTCTCCTAATTCCTGGCTTCGAAATACGGTTCTCGACCCCTTTAATATCAGCTCTGTCCATATTACCCCGAGCATGAATACTGCCTTGCGCCATTGTAAGTCATCTCCTTTCCCCTAGGCTTAGCTTTTAGGCCGTGGCGCGAGTGCGTCTGTTGAATCAACAGCCGTGGCATTTGTCGACGAATTTGATATCAGGAGGCTCGCGCTGACCTGGTTGGGTTCTTTTCCCTGCAGCGGACAGGAGCTACGAACGCTGAGCTAAGAAATAGATTCAGTATTCCGTTCTCTTTCTCGAAGGACAATGGCAAAAAGTCGAGCGAGCGACCTAATTGTGCAGAGAAGCTGACTTGTCCCAGTTTCTGATGTTATGATCCCCAGTATTTTCCCGACCCGACACCAAGCCGAAATCCAGACTCGATGGGCTTTTCAGAATGCTGCGCAGGAACCATTGGTCTTGTATTCGCTTCTGGCTGTAGCTTCGGCAGAACGAAGCGCGAGATTGGGAGAATTGAGGAGCGGCTCGATCGAAACAACGTTCACCGAAGCCGACCTCGAGAACCGCGCAGTCCCGGACTTTGTTTCATACAAACTGAACGCCGTGAAGATTGCGAATGAGACTATGAAATCAATGGAAACGGCCGCCCAAGCTTCGACCATCTTTGCCATGATGTGTCTGCTTTCAATTGAGGTATGTGTTGCATTTCAAGCGTGGCTGCATGTCAAGACTCAGTGGTCCTGCGCAGGTTATTACTGGAAACCACAAGGAGATGTTCGCGCACGTTTCGGGACTTCAGAAGTTGATTGCCTGGCGCGGTGGGTACCATGGGATACCGCCTCACGCGACTGAGCTCATCCTATCGTAAGTAATTGGATGGTTTCCTTGGCCGCCTGTTGAAGTCTGACCACCCTGAGCAGGGCTTCCTACATGAGCGCTGCCTTGACGCGGTCCTTGCCTGCGGCACCTCCTACCTCTACGTTACCATCCCTGCCTCCGAGCTTGATCGAAGAGATTAGGCAGAACGTCAGTGATGATGTCAAAAAAATGGGTACTGGCATTTTGACTCCGGACGTGGACACCCTCCTCGATTGGCGAATATCGCAGGCCTTCCGTGACATGCGAGATGTCGTGCAATACCGAGAATACTATCACGAGAAGCAAGTGCTACCTGTGCAAGAGGAGAATGACTATATAAACGCCAAAAGCTACCAGTTTCGGTATGCTGCCTTGTCGGCGCCGTTTGAGCCACGAGCGCCTGCCAGCGACAAAGAAGAGGCTTGTCGACTGGCGCTGCTGATATTCTGGTTTAGCAACTATCAAATCACGTCGCCCGACTCGGCCCTCAACCGGACTTTGACCGCTCAGCTGAAGACGGCCCTGCAAGGCTCAGATCTGAAAGGCCTGTGGGGCCCGTACTTCGAATTGCTGACATGGGTCTTGATGCTGGGAGCCTTTATCTCCGCGGGACAACGCGAGCGACCGTGGTACGTGGTGACTCTTGCAAAGGTGTCCAAGGTACTCAAGTTGAAGGACTGGGGTGAGATTCGTGAATTGCTGTTGAAGTTCTTCTACCTTGATCGGATCTACGCAAAGGGCATGCGGGATATCTGGGACGAGGCATCATTGTTGGCAGAAAATCTGGACTGAGGAATAATTATGCTTCATGAGCTGGCTGGACCACGATAATGTTTGTTACGGCCGATATTGGTGGCATTTGTTTGCATCCTGAGCGTTTGATACCATAGCCTCAGCATGAGCTTGGGCTGGTCGTTGACCTCTTCCAGGGGATACGGTCTTCAAAATGTCAGTAGCATGACCTTACGCAGATGGCTCTCTTGGCAACAATAAATTCAAGAGCCGCAAAACTCCCCGGTACTCAAACTGCCCCGCAAGTCAAGTTGCGGTGAAATGGAGGCAACAAGGACATCGCCGTCCGATAACGACCTTCACTCGATCATTCCTACCTGACCGCCCAACCGGGCCTCTCCGTACCTCATTCTGGACTGGCCGCGATCCCCTTCATATTACGACGACATCATCCGCTGCTCGTCAAAGACGATTTGATCTGAAGTCAGCCTCGCTCCACTGCCACTCACAACCGCTTCACCGAGGACTCTGATCCGCAGCCTTACCGGTAGCTGAGTGATAAGACCACCATCAATCTATCAATGCCACAATGACCATGGCGGCGCATTCGACCTCGGGCCAGAGTGATCCTACCTCGCTTGATGGCAATTTTGTCATGTTGCCAGACCAGAGTGACACACCAGAGATCTTCCGACTACCCTCCTGCAACAACTTGAACCTCCATGAAATCTGCGTCGACGAGTTGCAGCATCACTATGCGTCTGGTGCTCTGTCGGCTTCTGACTATGTCAAATTCTGCCTGGACAGGATTCAAAAGGTGCACGGCTGACCGTATCTGCCGTCAAACGTCGTGAGGATGCTAACCACGACGAAGATCAACCCATACCTCGAATGTGTCATCGAGACGAACCCCGATGCCCTTGAACACGCTGCTGCGTTGGATGAAGAAAGGCGGCAGCGGAGAGTGCGAGGCCCGCTCCATGGCATTCCCGTGCTTATCAAGGACGTAAGTAGGACTTCTACACCCACTCGAGTCAAGCTGACTAACTACCTACTTCTCTACAAGAATATCGCGACGTCGGACAAAATGCAAACAACGGCTGGCTCGTGGGCGCTCCTGGGATGCATCGTGCCCAAGGATGCACACATCGTTCATCTGCTACGTGAGAGCGGGGCCGTCATCATAGGCAAATCGAACTTGGACGAATGGGCCGGCATGAGAGGCAGCATCTATGCATTGGGCTATTCGGCGCGCGGAGGTCAAACTCGGAACCCTTACAGATTGAACCGTTCTGCAAGTAAGGACATGTATCCCAGCCGGCAAGTGTGTGCTGATATGGTGCGACAGACGGCAGCAGCTCAGGCAGCGCGGTAAGCGTGTCGGCCAACATTGTTCCCCTCGCCTTTGGCACAGAGACCGACTGTAGTGTGATCTCGCCTGGCATGGTGTGCGGCGTGGCTGCGATCAAGCCGACCGTCGGCCTCACGTCGCGTGGAGGCGTCATTCCTATTTCCGAGACCCAAGACTCCGTCGGGCACTACGGTCGTTGCGTGGCCGACGTGGCTCGAGCCCTGGACGTCGTCGCCGGCCCCGATCCGGACGACAAGTTCAGCACCGATCCCGGGAGACGTCAGCCAAAGAGCTACTACGCCTGCCTGACTGATCGGCATGCCCTCAAGGGAGCAAGATTTGGACTGCCCATGAGGTGTTTCTGGGACGTTGCGCCGTTCCCGCAAAGACTCGTTGCAGAGAAGGTGCTGGGCCTCTTGAAGCAGGCTGGTGCTGAAATCGTCCCTGTCGACATGCCGTGCGCGGAAGAGAGGATGGGCAAAGACGGCATATGGGACTGGTCAGTCATGCTGTATCCTGCGCTTACAATCCACCCAATCCTGACCTAGTCTGCCCCTCAGGGAACGATACGGCGAAGACAAGCCCGAAATCTCCGAAATCACAGTCAGCAAGGTTCAGACCTACTATCTGATGAATGCCTACCTCAGCAAACTAAAGAACACGCCCATCAAGACCCTCGAAGACGTCGTCCGCTTCAACGATGAAAACCGCGGCAGCGAAGGTGGCCAAGCCGGGGACCTCCCCATGTTTCCTGACGGGCAGCTGCTCTTCCACAAATGCCTCGACACCAAAGGCATCAAAGACGAGACATACCACGCCGCTTTGAAGCATATACAATTGCAATGTCGGCAGAACGGGATCGACGCCGCGTTGAAGGGATATCGAGAAGGAAGTACCCAGCCCTTCGTCGGGTTCAACCAAGCCATGGGTTACGTGACTAAGATCAAGGTAAAATCCCGTCCCGTCCCCCTCCCTGGGTGAGGTCGCACATATATTGACATCGCCGGCAGACTCGCTTTGCCGCACAGCCCGAAATCTATAAAGGATTCCTAGAACTTCTGCAAACCTACCAACGAGGATCGACACCAAGAAGCGAGGTCTACGACGAGGTCACGCGGTTATTCACATCCGCTCCGGACTTGGTCGCTGAGTTCGCGCAATTTCTACCCGAGCCGTCGTCAGAGGAGGACAAGCCGCTCGATGCGCTCCTCTTCTGTGACGTCAAGGCCGGGGGTATCCAAATCGCCGCTCAAGCCGGCTATCCCGTGATGAGTATCCCTATCGGCTTAGATCCAGATGGCATGCCCGTTCCCTTGACGCTCCAACACACAGCATGGCAAGAGGACCGGCTCATCAAGTGGGCGAGCGCGATTGAAGATCTGCTAGCCAATTACAACGAGGAACACGAAATCCCGCCGACGGAGCGGTGGAAACGACTGGGTCGTGTGCCGCCCACGTACATGAATCATCTGAGCAAGAATATCCCGACAGACATGGATTACAGGTGGCCAGGAAGACATCGCGACCATGCTGGTGCGCCAAGCTGGGTGCGCGAGTAAAGAGATGTGCTCCGTGACTTGGAGGTTCAATCAATTTTCTTATCATGCGCGTCTGCTTCGCTCTCCCACGGAGTCGGTACGCCCTTCAACCGATACTCGGCTCCCACAATCGACCCTCTCCCTCGACGTTAGACGTATCCGGCCCGACACCACTATCCATGGCGCTGTTAAGGTTCTTGGCCGGCAGCGCAATCCGGCAGTCAGCGGCGTATTTCCTGCCTTTCCTTCCCACACCTTGGGCCGCCGCAGCCGATTTCACTAGGCTCGGAAAGCCTTACCGTCAGGGGTGTTTCGTCGCCGCAACTAACCAGGCGGTATCGTCATAATATCTTCATATGCCAAACGGGTAGGTGTTACGGAGGTACTGTACGCGCACCCGGAACGAGCAGTCGATTCGAGTAGTAGTTGTTGTTGTTCGTCGTTGGTCGGAAGGGTACAGCGGACCCTTGTCCTATATGTGCCCATATACGCTACCTGCCTCGCTTTGACAGACTTATAGATGTATAGCGCGAGACGAGACGAGTCAAGCCAAGTAGATTAACCGAACGGGAACAGAACCAAGGGATTTCATCCAAAGTATCCGTCCAGTCCAGCTAAAACTACTGTACACTCCTGTAGCCACCCACGCAGCCAAACGAAGGCAGGAGGGAAGGGAAGGGAGGGAAGGAATCAAGGGACGAGGACGAGGACGAGGACGAGGAGGTCGACGGACCAAGACGGACGGCCTGGCCTAGTGAGTGATATCCATATCCCCATATCCGTATCCATACACGGATGCGCATCTCGATCATCGCATTCAACGGCAGTGGAGAGAAAGATGAGGATTTTCCGAATGAAGGCGCAAGTGAATATCACGGCAGCCTTATGCCGTATGCGAGTACATACACAGTCCTGTAGTGTGCACAAGACCCAACAGTACGGTCCAGTCCAGACCAGTCCACAAGATCGTGGCTCGTCGATGCCCGGCAGCCAAGAAAGGCACTATTCGTCCGCGCTCACATGACGAGTGGAGCACTTGCACTTGTACTTGCATGGATCCGGATCCAATGGGACCGGGAACGGGACCGGGACCGGACCAACTAACCCTCGTCCCTTCGTCCTCGGCGTAATGATATACCCCATCCCCCGTGGCGGCACGTGGCTAGGCGTGTCAATGATACTGTCGATCCATACGAAAGGTACGACACGACACGACAAGCGAAGAGATGGAGACGGGGAGATATTGTGCCGATTTGCACGGTATCCACCTATGTATTTACCAGAATTGGGGGGCCGCGTTTCTCGGTAGTGTGCCCTGAGAAGAGCGGGTACAGCGTTGCTTGCCGTCTGTCGAGTCCTCGTACTGGGCAGCTCAGGCACTTGGCGAGGCTAGGGGGAGGGGGCCACACTTGTGTCGCCAGCCAGCCGGTGGACTGACTGTTCAGCATCTAACTACAGGACAGTACCTCATACGAATCGACTACTCTGTACTCTGCCCTCTGTACTCCACACTCCGTACTCCGTACTGGACTACCCATATCAGATCGGATTAGATCATAGCCAGATCGTGACGCTCTGTTCGTCCGCGCGGGCGGGCGGTCGAAGGATCCTCTCCTCGTACATCCTGACCTTGATTCTGCGGCGAGCTGGTGGTGTGCCTGGTAGATACTGTAGAGGATATGAAGACGCCCGGATTGCTGTTTGTCGTGAACGGTACATCATCCGCGGTAGACATCGAGCAAAGGGTTAACACTGACGCAAACAAGGTGCGCAAGGCCACGTCCTCGCTCGCGCAGCCAGCAACAGCAATATTCTGACGACTTATCGTCTTGTCTCATCGCGTCTCTCGAGTCTCTGTCTCGTCCTGCCTCACCATGTCGAAGCTGATCGTCATCCTCGGCGCCACAGGCAACCAAGGCGGCTCGGTGGTCAACACCTTCCTCGACCTCCCCGGCTGGAAAGTCCGGGCCCTCACTCGCAACGCCAACAGTGCGGCCGCGCAAAGCCTCAAGGACAAAGGCGTGCACGAGGTGGTGAGCGCAACCCTCGACGACGTGACCTCGCTCGCCCAAGCTTTCGAGGGCGCACACACCGTGTTCAGCGTCACCGACTTCTGGAGCTTGTATGCCGACCCGGCCAACACCGACAAGGCCGCGGCGACGGGCCAGCCGAAGAACGTGTGGGCAGCTCGCCATGAGGAGCAGCAGGGCAAGAACGTGTTCGACGCGGCGGCCAAGACGGGAGGGCTCCAGAGATTGATCTTCTCGGGCCTGTCGAATGCCACGAAATGGTCCAAGGGGAAGTACCCCCACGTGTACCACTTCGACTCCAAGGCTCGTGCCGCCGAGTACGGCCAGGCCAAGTATCCGGACTTGTGGGCCAAGACGAGCGTCCTCCAGGTTGGCTTCTATCTGTCCAACATTCTGACCCAGCCGTTCATGAAGCCGCAAAAGGTAAGTGCGCGTCCGTTGCGTGCGAGCCTTGTTCTCTGGGAAATGGGCGCTAACATAATCAAAATTTCTCGTTTGTCAGGATGAGAACGGCATGTACGTCTTCTCGTACAACATCTCGACGGCGGTAAAGCTGCCGTTGATCGCGGCGGAGGAGGACACCGGGCCCTTCACCAAGGCTCTGCTCGAGGTGGCGCCGGGGAAGAATCTGATCGCGTACCGGGCTTGGATGACCCTGGACGAATATCTGGAGATCATCTGTCAAATCAAAGGCGTCAAGGCGGTGAACAAACAGCTGCCGCCTGACGCAGCTTGGGGATCGCTCCCAGAAGACCTGGCCGAGGAGTTGACCGACAATGCGAAGTACTTCGAAGAGTTCGGGTATGAAGGCAGGGACGATCCGACACTCGTGCATCCCAAGGATGTAAGTCTGGAGCCGTGCCCCGATTTTGAAGTCAAGAATCGACACTGACCGCGTTGATGATAGCTTGGTGTGGATGTGCAGCTCCCGTCTGTCGAAGACTGGGTGAAGAAGCAGGATTGGAGTACCCTCTTCACCTAGACGTTAGGCGACATCAGATGGGATATGCGCGGTCTTGTCTAGGGCATTCTGCGTGCTGACGGCTAGTTGATGGTGGTGCCCTCCGAGTTCTCGAAGAGTTTCAAGTATTCGTCTAGCAGATGTTAGCCGGTTCCTGACTTGTACGGTCGCGCGAGCCATGGCCAGCTACTCACCACAAACTCTCCACTGATGTGCCATACACTTCAGGGCATTCGCAATGGTGTCAAAGGCGTACTGCATCTGGGGGCTGGGGTCCTCGCGCACGAACCACGCACACTCCCCAAGAGCCTGATACATGCAGTGGGCCAGCATGGGCGCATGGCCTCTCACGCCCATCTCCCAGTCTTCCTTGAATCGTTGGGCCATCTGCGCCACCGTGAGCGCCACCGTCGACAAGCCGTCCACGGAGACCTTCTGCATATCTGCCTCTCCACCAAGCTTGAAGCCGCTGTATCGTTCGTTGCAGGCGTAGATATTGTACAGGATGAACCGAGCGCTGCACACGAATGCTCTGGGCAGATCGCATGTCCTGGTCTCGGCATGAGTCCCCTCGCGGATGAAGGACATCTCCAGTGACTGGAGAACTCGATGGAGTTGGAACGCCTCTGCTAATTTGTCGGGAAATTCTAGACTATGGTCCGCTTTGTGCCGTAGCACCCGCCCGAGGATGTGTGACGCTCGGCAGACGGTCGCGAAGTGAAGGCCAGGAGTCGCGAACGACGGACTGGCCGTAAACAGTGGATCGTTCGACCCGACGAGCCCTTGAGACCAGTCGTTGTCGTTGCAAGGGAGGAGTTCACCCTGGCGAGGTTCACATGTGGCCAGAGGCACGCCAGTCATGCCGCACTGCACGTAGCTAGAACCCATTAGTACGGCCACATCGCCATCGCGCGTCCTGCCAGCTCACCGATCGAGAACGACGACCGCCCACCATGTTCGACGCTCCTCCTCGCCCAGTGTCCATGTGTCGGGTGGTCTAAACATTTGACTAGCATGGTCCTTGTCGTGGAGGCCTAGCAGATGTCCGATCTGTGCTGCGCGGCTGACGCTGAGATAGGCGGCCGGATGAATAGCATGACCAAGCTCGTAGATGGCGGTCAGGATGATCGTCTGGACAAGAAGAAGGTTGAGGGCCCCGGCGTTCTCGGTCGCCGAAATATAGTGCCTGGTCAGTTGATAGAGCGGCGTCTCTGGTGCGTCGCATGAACGCAGCGGCTCTGTCAACAGCTTCATACCCAGCAGGAGCAGTGCAACAGCAGGGCTCAACTCGGTCGGTGAACTAGCCAGACTCTGTGTGAGTCGCTTCCTACTGAGCATGGGAAGCCACCGGTGTGCACCAGCGAAGTACTGCTCACAGATGGCGTTGGTGTCAGAGCCAATGGCGTCGAGGACTTCGCGCGGAGTGCCCCCGGAGATGCTGTGCATTCCAGATCGCGACAAGGATGTGAAGAGGTCGGCATCGAGGATGATTGCCTTGGGAAAAGAGACCTGCCCTGCTGCAGCGAGCGGCCGACTGCTCGTACTTCCTGGGAGAAGAGACGCTTGCCAACCGGATGTGGGAGTCAGAATGGCAACCAAACCAGGTGTGCTGCCGGACTGTGCAATCTCCAGTTGGTGCTCGAGCTGCTGAATCCTGTGAAGCAAGAAATCCGTCTCGTCCGCGGTGTCATGTTGCTTGAGCGGATAGCCACAAGGCTTGCCCAAGCGAAGACACTGTGCACTCGGCGTTAGCCACGTTGAACGCACCGCTGCGGAGATGCAGGATTTCTTCTTGGAAAGGCGCTTACCAACGAGCACGAGGGAAGCTCCCGGTCGCATTTTCGTTTGAGCCTCCTTGGGCTAAATGAGCGAACAAGAACATCCCAAATGATGGCGGAGAGGGTACCTGCAGGGACGGCATGCTTGCGAAGCCTTTCCTGAGCTCGCACTCGAGGTTGTTGTGTCCATCGATCGTGGCAAGCCGCTGTGTGCGCTCGACGGGCGGCAATCAGGTCGAGGAGGAGGAGCTACGACGAGGCCGTCGATGATGGAAAGAATTTAAGCAGCGGACATTTGCGCGGTTTAGTCATCACGACGCTCATCTGTGTCGCATTCCGGCGGCTCATGGCCTCTCGTCTCATGTACCGCCGGGGCCGCCTTCACACATGAGGACTTCGAGAGCTATCTAGAGTCAAGACACGCTTAGGCCCCCCTGTCAGCCTTGCGCTGAACCTTGGGGAGTGAACTGCTTTCCCGACGGGCGGAATAGATAAGCAATGCGCATCAAGTTACATAGTCGTTCCTCGCACGCACATTCCAGATCAGGGAGAACTCGTCTCTTTCGTCCACCTCAGCTTGATCCTTTCGGCATCGACTATCTTCAACGTCACTTCCACTTTCGCTTCGTTCACGATTCGCAGGATCCTCGCCTTGGCAGCTTGCTCACTCTCCCCGGGTTCCGGGACCAATGCCACCCTCGACCCGTTCGCAAACAGTGTGAAGATGGTGCGAACAAATTCCACCTGGGAGAATTTCTTCCCTGGACCTATAAAGACATCAGAGTAAACCTCGGCGGGTGGAAAAGGCCATCGGCTAAAAAAAGCTTCAGAGGAAATAGGGCGGCGTCGGGTGGGTGGCTCGAACGTGCTTTGGGGATGAAGTCAACTTACAGACCCTAGGCCCTGCGTTCCATGGTACAAAGGAACCCGGGGCTGGCTGAAAGAGAGATGGTTCGCCGGCCTTCTTTTCTCCGGGCACAATCCATCTGTCCGGCCGGAAACTCAGCGCATCAGGCCCCCAGTAGTCGGGATGGCTGTGCAGTGCTGCAAAATTCAAGGTCACCGAAGTCCTCGGAGGTAGGATAAATTCCTTGTCTAGGATTCTAAGCCTCTGGGCGGCGTCTCCCGTGTAACGAGGCATCATGACGACGGGTCCGTACAGTCGGACAGTCTCGTACTACAAGGCATTAGCGGCTCCTCGACAGCATGACTCATTCTTACCATCAACGCCAAACATCTTTCGAGCAAGGGGAAGGTCTCCTCATAATACCACAGGCCTGAGGGATCAGCCTTTCGCACTTCGTCGACCTCTTCGGCGACCCATTTCTGCCACTCGGGGAAGACGGCAAGCAGGGTGATTGCAAAGTGGAGAGTAGCCGCGGTCGTGTCATGGCCGGCCAGGTTGTAGATGAACAGATTGCCCAAGACCTCTTCGTCGGACAGGCCTGCTGCAGACATGTCGGGAGACTCCTTCGACGTTCTGGCGGCCCGTTGTGACTGTTCGGATGCTCTCACTAGTGCACTCATCAAGTTGTGCCTGGTGAGGTCACCTTGTTCGACCGCCACCTTCTCCTTCTCCAGCATCTCCATCATGTACCCTTTAAACTCGTCGTAGGCCAGAGCGATTCTGCGCATACCGCCTACGAACATATACTGCGGGACGCCCGCCTTCTTCAGGACAGTCAATAGAACAAGCTGGATGATGTTGGCCAACAGTGTCTGGAGACTCTGCCGATATCCCAGCCGGAGTTGGGATTGGCCATCGGAAACCGGTGCTCTGGTGTCGACGAAGCTGCTGTGCAATCCAAACCCGGCGCCACATAGCACATTCAGTGCGACAGCATGAACGTCGGCTTGAGTGGTTGTGACATAGTCGGCCTTGGACCAGACCTCCAGCATCTGGTCTGCCTGTGCCGCCGTTTCTCGCCACACCAAGGCACTGTTCTGTTCATTGAAGGGCGGGACGGTGATTTTTCGGTGGCGGTCCCACACCTTGCCGTTGACGGTGTCGAGATTCGGTCCATAGAAGTCGAGCATGTGATATATGGCTGGGTCCTTGATAAAGTCATTTCTCCGGCGCATGATATCTTCGGTGGCAGTGGGTTCAGCCAGATAGATCTCATTGTTGCCGGGAGAGACAATCGTGAAGGCCTGACCATATTTGGCATGGACGGCGAACCTGGGGCAAAAGGTCCAGCCGACTTCTGCTCGGTCCGCCCATTCGCCAAGGCCAAATGGCAGACAAGAGATGATCGGTTTCAGGCGGTCTTTCGTCAGCAGCCATAGTGGATTGAGCGGATCGATGGGGCTGATCAGGATCGGGAGCCCAATCTTCTTTGCGTCGATGTAGTTGTTCGTGAATCGAAACACCGACCAGATTACGTAAGGCAGCGCCAGAGACAAACCGGCATAAAGCAAGAACATGCTGGCTGCAGGCAACGGAGACCTGCACAACAGGCAGCGCTCACGGTGATGTTGCGGTCAGGGAGATTGAAGGTTCCAACGCAATCAGATTCTCGGAGCGTGAGATGCTGGTGGGGCCATTTGCCATGGCTGTGATTGGCTGCCGACCGCACTTCCCGTGCCTGTGATTGGCTGTCGGCCGGGCCAGCCCAGGCACGTGACCGCGCCGTCGCCGTCTCGTCCATGCTGACGCCCCTTCTGCCCGACGGGCTTCGGCGGGTCGGACGCATGGTGGGAGAACTGTGGCGGAGGAAGAGATCAATTAGAGGCCGATACTGGGTGAGTAACGGGGCTTGTAGTTCAGATATCCGGCACACTGACTCCAGTGAGTTCTTCCAGTTGTCTGATCAAGTTGTGCTGTACAGCGTCTTCATTCGCCTCCCTTTTCGGCGATCTTGGCTCACAGTGGTACCAGTACTTCCCCGATGCGTCTTTCGCCTTGCCCGACCCTTCGGCGAGCATCACATACGTATCTACCGCAGCGTGAATGTCCCCCGTAGCTCCCGCACCCCCCATCTTAGTCGCCACCCAGCCCGGGTCCAGCGAATTGCTCTGTACGTCGGGCCACTTCTTGGCAAAGAAGCACGCCAGAAGTATGTCGTGGAGCTTGGTGTCCGAGTACGCTTGGAAGTCCCTGAAGCCCCGCTCGCCGCGCTCTTGCCAGGTGATGTCTTTGCACGATGCGTCTCCTCCACTGTGAAGTCCAGACGACACAAACACGAGTCGCTTCGGCTTGGGATTGATCAGGCAGGTGAGGATATACGGGCTCAGGGTATTGACCGCGAGTATGCTTGGCCAACCCTCCTTCGTCTTGCGATAGGGCCCCGTATAGAGCCCTGCATTGTGAACGACAGCGTCGAAGGCACCCAAGCGATTGATATCTTCAGCCAGCTTCTTCGTCTGCGAGATGTCGGAGAGGTCGGCGACGACGCAAGTCTCGGCGTCGGGGCATGCAGATCGTGCGTCTTGAGCTCGTTGATCATTCCGCGCGTGCAGGACCACGGAGTGGCCCTTTTTGATGAGCGCACGTGCAGTCAAAGAGCCCAGGCCGTCCGAGGAGCCCGTGATGAGGATACGAGCCATAGTGGACGACGAACCAGACCACAACGACCGAGTGTGCGAGGTGCAGTTGCGGGGAGGGGAGCGTCAATGGGCGAATGCTTCGGCTTCCGTCATTGCTACCCCGCTGCTTTTGGATCGCCGCTCAAAAGCGGCTAGGCGCCTTTTAGCTCTTGGCGCTCGGGGCGACGCGCCGACGCGGTCGCGTAAAGTGCTGCGCGACAGATTCCCGCTTGAGGGGTTTGAAACAAGCCCATACAAGCCTAGGTCAGTCGATAGGAGTACGGGTACCTCGTACTACACCTTACAAAGTGGGGGGATTGTGGTGACCTGCAGAGATGGAGCATCTCTCTCTCATCCAAGACAGCTCGGTTCTGGTTCCCCGGAGAACCACTCCTGAATATTAATTTGCAAGGCTGCATGTCTCCTTCGTCGTGCATGTCGTCTTGCTGATACCCATAAGCCCACGCCATGTCCTCCCAGAACTCCTCCCAGACTATCACGTCTCATTGTTTCCGATGCCAGCATCGGCCCGACCCTGACGAGGGCCCCCTCAAGCGTTGCGCCCGCTGCCGTGCTCGGCACTACTGCTCAACTGACTGCCAGCGCAGTGACTGGCCGAGACACAAACAGGAATGCCGTGTCCTAGCTGATGGCGGAGAGGTCCCGACCAGAAATCGTACCACCGTGCGCCTGACCGACCGCGACGAGCCAGCACGATCCTCCGACCCAGACGTGATCTACTACCTCAAGACTTCGAAACCCCACGTGTTAGACGTCTCCATCTCGGGCCCTTACTACCCGTTAGACGAGGTCCTCGATCAGCTCCACGCGAGGATGGAGATAGAAGGGAGTACCGGTGGGGATATGCTCGACGACCTCGTCTCCAGCGGGACGTTTCCACACGTGGAGCACTTCAACGCGCCGTTGCCGGATGGCAACGTCATGAAGTTTCAGCTGTTGAGGGAACGCAACCGGGACGTCGTCTGCGCGTTGCCGTGCAAGGTCTGGAATGTCGCTGTTGCGAGTCCGAATCTGAGTGTCGGTGATTCCGGCCCGGGAAGTCGCTACCCGCCTGTTGAAGACATGGAAATGCGCGGGACTTTCTTGACGTTGCAAGCGGCGAACCGTGAAGCCGAGAGAGTGCTAGGAGAATTGAAGACTGAGGCCGGGACAGCTGCTGTTATGCAGAAATCCTATCGTGACGGGTTGGTGGAGGGGTTCGTCATGTCTGGGCGTGGCGGGACGGCCAGGCCGAAGGTCGTCCAAGTCCGATGTGATAATGGACAGATCCAGCAGGTGGACAGGTCCGGCAATCCTCTACACGCTTGAGTAGTCCACCGGGCGTGGGGAGATTTTTGGCTGGGGAGTGGCTCTGATTTCTGTATCGTTTCCACTCCTCCCAGGCCGTCGATGGGGGAGTCCCGAAAGTACCGTTTCCAATCGATAGTGGTCGCTTTGGGAGTGCGGCAGGCCGCGCCGACCCTGTCGAAGTCGGTACGAGTACCACCACGTCGTTGGTAGTCTCCGAGATTAAGCCGTCACCCAACGAGACGAGAAAACGGCCCATGGATGGTGCCTTGGACAAAGAGAAAGGCTGGAAAGAGGCGCACCCGGGATAGATTGGTATAGCACCATACGAGGACCAGTCAGCATATCTGCCAATGCGTGCTCCCACACGTTATTTGGGTCATCTATATTCACACTGGCTTTGGAGATGCTCGTTGCGGCGTTCATGGACCCCCCCTATGGTTGCGCCATTTTGCATACGCCCAACCAGCGATGCATGAGCTGACGACTCACCGGAACTTTGCATCCGCGGCGAGGCTGTTCATTGTTGAGGAGGTTGAGGTGCTCCGCCAGGCTGTTGAGGTGCTCCGCCAGGCTGTTGAGGTGCTCCGCCAGGCTGTTGAGTTACTCCGCCAGGACGTCGAGGTACTCCGCCAGTCGGATTCGAGGCACTGGGCAACGGATACACCGGTGCAACGGCCTGCTGGTGTCCAGCAGCCCCTTCTGCGGGCGCAATGTCGGGGTCTTCTTGCATCCTTCTCTGGCCACGCACCCATTCCCATGTGCCGTTCTCTTGTTGTTGTGGTGCCCCGATGAGATTTTCAAGGGATGGCTCCTGGGGAAGAGTTTCCTGTTGGACGTTCAACAACCCTATATTTCGAACTGAGACGTGGACCATTTCCGAAGGAAACCTCCCTGGGGTTCTTGGCGTCTGTCCTCCCGTAGCCGTTGCAGTGGCTGAGCCCTGGGTTCGAACATTTCCCTGTTCGGCCTGCTCTCCGGGAATAGTCAGGTCTTCGTTGAGAGCTTGGTTTTCGACAGCGAATCCGATCATGACATGGTCGCTCAGATTTTTTATCATCCATCTCAGAGTTGCATTGGCTAGACCAGAATCCGGTCTACCCGAGGGAGGCCCACCACCGATGTCTGAGTGTTTGCCAATAAACCAAGTCTGTCGCAAAACTTGGCCTGGCGAAGACTCAGCATTCCAAATCTCGGGGGTAAAAGCGTTGCGCATTTCATGCAATGCCAATGCCTGGAACCCGAATCGGATGCGCCGGTTTAGCATGGCAGCTTTTCTTGATAGAAGATCCGCTGTAGGGGGGACTCCTGGGCGTAGGGTTGTTTGTACGGTCCGCGGTACTCCGAGGCCTTGGACTGTGTCAAAAACGCCCACGCATTCGATCGTGACTTGGGTTGTTGGACGAGGAGTCGCGGCGCGCCTGTTGTCAAGCCAGTTGGCGTAGAGGAGGTTCACTTGTATGTTCACTTGTGATGGGTCCTCTGGTTGTTGGCCCCCTGAAGTTGGAAGCCCCATGTTTGCAAAGAAATCGGCCGCGGCACGTGCTGTTGCTGCACCTCTGGAGAATCCAAAAAAACAGAGCGTATCGCCTGCCTGGTATTTCGGCACTGGTGGAGGTCGAGGAGAGCTTGAAGACCCCGGGAAGGTTGAGGAACGCCTTGGAGGCACACCACAAAGGGTGAGAGCTATGTCCTTGATGTTTTGCGCCATGCCTACATTGTGTCAGTGTGTTCAACGTCTCAGGTCTGGTTGCCTCACCCTCGCCGACAGTCAACTGAGTAATATTCCTTACTTGACCAACCACGCCGGTGCCGGTGCCCAGTCCTTGCTGATAAAAGCAGATCTGTTCTTTTCCATCCAAGCCGCGCGCTGCAACCGAGTTGAGGAGCCTCGCCAGGTTACTGTTTTCGCCTGAGCTTGCATCCTCGCCAGTCCCATCACAGAAAATGAGAAGTCTTCGGCCAGCTCCAGTTGCAGAGGATCCGGCAGGAGCTTTCCCTTTCCCACGCCCACTCCCACCTCCTCTTCCACCAGGGGCCGGCAAAACTCCACGAGAACTGGAAGGTATAGGGTGAAAGGACATTGTTACAGCTGCCCGGTCTAAGGGATGTGGGCTTGGTTGATCTATAGCTTCTTAGCACCGCGGTTTCATCGTAGGGAGCTGCTGGCTTATAATCACCTGGACAGCTGGAGTTCGCGGGAGCCAGCCCCTCGCACCACTATCTTAGGAACGAGTGCTATGGAGGCGTCGAAGGATTTGGACCGGTCTGACATGACCAGCATACAAGGCGTACCGATGTTTCTTCGTTAGCAGCCGTAGAAAGTGAGCTCTTCCACGGATACCGACGAAAAACCGCCACTGTACCTCGTCCATACCGTGATGATTGATTGTCCAACCAGGACGCTGTCCGCCACTCGCATTATCCCCCAGTGGCACGGTCTATTCCCAGTTACACCGTCAGCTGATGTTCCTATCATGAGAATAGGACGGCGCGTTCGTCAAGGGCCGCCGGATGCAACGTACACATGGAGTCCTGCGGTGGCTTCTGAGGAGAGGGCACCGAAGAGGATCGGGCTATATATGATTAGTCGTTGTTCACAGCAAAGGGGGTGATTAGTAGGTCGTGGGGGCTGAGGAACCTCGTCTTCTAAGTGCCCAGCACGGAGGATACTTGTGCCTTCGCCCAATGAACACTCAGGATCGATAACTCAATCCGGGGAAGCTGAGCGCTTTTTGAGCACAACATCGCCTCCGGTTGCGCTAAATGCAACCTCATCCTCACCCCGGGACTGTTGCGCTAGTCTAACGTGTATGGCCTTCGGGTCGGAGCGTTTGCCACGAGGCTGCTGATACCTCCAAGACAGACCGGACCGAGCGCAAGTGTCGGAGCTGGGCTGAATCGCTGCTTGCCGCATGACCGAGCATACATACACCCTGGTATGATCTGGGGCGCCCTCTATTGAAGCTGGAGGATCAACGGGGCGCCGAAGACCCGCACTTCCCAACATGGCGGATAAGCGACCGCACTTCCCAACGTGGCGGATAAGCGTGAGTCTGTGTGGCATTGCTGATCGAAGGATATGTACTTCTTTCCGAGCCCTGGAAACCTTGTCCCCAACCCAAGTTTCTCGGTTCCTGACCATCTTCTTGGAGGCGTTCCCTGCCGGTGTTGATTGACGTTGTTTCTGCCTCGCATCATGGAAGGAGACCACCACGACGGCCACGGCCAGGATCAATGGGACGACTACGGACACGGCGACTACCAGCATGCCGGAGATCACGGACCCGGCGAGTTCCACCTGGCTGGGGGGGACCAACCGTACGACGAATTCGAACAAGGAGAAGGCCCCGCGTACGATGAGGACTCCTTCCCCGACGCGGGCATGGGCCAGGACGCCGAGGACGGCGGGGAGGACATTGGCGCCCGACTGCAGGAGCTCGAGCGCCAGCTCGACAAGCTCGAGGCAAAGTACGAGGCCACGTACTGGTCCGACGGTAAGTGCTTTGGTCCCCATCCCCTGACCTTCACAGAGTCACGCGAGTCTCACGCGCGCGTGCGACAGAACCGGATGAACTTCAACAACCGAAATTGCACCATCATTCATCAGATATAAGCAAGGTTTGCTTTGAAATCCTGCTCATCGATCCTGACAACCAACGCGCCTTGCCACTGCATCGTGACCACACGGCCGCTCTCAGTGGCCGTTTCTTCGGGCACGAAGGCGTCGACTATGCCGACCACAAACCCATGATGACATCGCATATCTATGGAGTTCCGCGTCCCGAAGGCATGGATTCCGACGATGAAGATGAAGATGTGGATGGGGATGGGGATGGGGATGAGGCTGAGGAGGGCGCGGGCGACGACGACGACTTGGACTTCGAACCCTCGGACGATCCTCAGTATTCCGGCGGAGAAGGCGACGACCACGATGGCCATGAATATGATGGCGCCGAGGAAACCCAGGTACATTACGCCGAATACGATTACAGCGCTCACGATGAGTCCGACCAGCAGCATTACAGCGGCCACGATGGGTCCGACCCGCAGCACTACGGCGGCCACGACCCGTCATGGGACCAGGGCAACGATGAGCACCAGCACGGAGACGGGGGCGGGGACTGGCAGGGTGAAGGCCATGGTGAGCATGGCCATAACGAGCATGGCGGTGGTGACGGCGCGGGTGGCGGTTGGTGACATACACGCACATCGTAGTTTGACACATGACGAGAGAAGGGGCCCTGAGGCCGGATCGGGTGTTGCAGTGTAATAAGCATACCGGGCATATTCGACGTGAACATGGATGAACGGTCTGTCTGATCTTGCCTACAGAGGCCGTACGTCTCAATCCCCGCCCATGCATGTAGCAATGCACAAGACAACCATCTAGTCGCCAATCTGGCCGAGTTCAGAATATGCCGCGAACCCCGTCTGGGCGCCACGGTGATGGAACGAGTCCCGTACTTGAAGCTGGGCAGGGTATTGCCAACCCTTCCTCGGCCTGCCCGTTCAGTGTCACGAGTGTACAGTCGTCACCCTCGCACACAACGATAAATCACACCAGAAGGTGACGCTGATACCCATACGAGTATTGGTACCTCGATTCGGGAGTTCCTTCCTGGACATGGGTCGTGCAATAGGGCCAATCAAATAGATAGAAACAATAGAGGTATAGATAGTATTCAGCCTTGTCCACTATACATAGTCTCTACACAGACTCTTTCACTCCTTAAGTCTTTGAGTCTGCGTGGGAGACTCCGGTCAAGTACCCGCTTACACCAAGACACCTATCCGTTCATGCCCCCTCTGCCTGTCTCTGATGACCGGCCTTGCACTTGGTGTGGATGGTGGCTCGTATGTGTGTAAGCGTAACACCTGGCCTATACGTTCTAAAAATAGGCCCTATCTATAGAGGCCAATGTAGTAGATATAGCTATATGACTGGATTAGGATCACCTAGACAAGTATAACTTAGAAGGGTAAGTAAGCAGAAGGAGTGGAGGTGGGGGGCGGTAAGGCGCGGGGTAATGGCTTTACCGTAAAAGCGGCATGGTCGGGGGTGGGGGGGCCCACGTGACCTCCAAGCAGATTGTCCATCGCTCAAGCCGCCAAGCAAGAATTTATCTGGTTCCTTGACGATCAACTAGAGACCGATGGCTCACCTCGCACATTTGGATTTTCAGATTCAATGACAGGTCTCGCAATCTCAGACCCCTCTCCATCTGAGGAACGAACTGGAACAATGGACAGCCAGGCTCACGACGATGGCTCGGCTCTCCCAAGCTACCTGCAGACAATTCTGGACCAGCTGCCAGACGACCATAGTGTCGCCCTCAGCACCCCTGATGGCCCGCCAGTGGCAGAGATCCAGAAGCTCTCCGATCGGCGGAGGAGATTTGCATACCTGCTGCTGGCTCGTCACCGCTTGACGGAACGATTAGCGAAAAGTCCTGGTCCCTGTCCCGAGATTATCCTTACACGGGCAGAAGTCTACGAGGCCTTGGGGTACAGTGAGCTGGCTTTGGCGGATGCGTACGTTTCGTATACATTATGCTTGGTTGCTCTTGATGGGCCCGATATCTCAGACCTTGTGCCCGTCGATTCAGACGGTGAACCCTGGCCACCAACCAGGGACGAGCAGGACGAGCGTGAGGTGACTGCTGTGGCGTTGAAGCACGAGTACTGGTCTCTCGTTCTGCTGTGCCGTTCCGCCATCATCTTAGGCGCTCAAGTCCAGGCGAAGCTGTGGATCGACGAGATCATGGCAGTGAAGAGAGCAATTCGTGCCTTGGACGGTGACGAGACGACGGACAAGGCCAAAGACATTGAGGAGGTCACGGAAGATTTCTGCAAATACTCGACCGTGTATGAGGATGGGTCGAAGTTCAGAAAATGTGTGGGCATATTGCGGCAGGAGGACCACAAGCCGACGGTGTTCGGCTGGTGTCAACGGCAAGTATACCCCTGGAATGAACATGAGCCTGATCGGATGTCCAAGGAGGCATTGGAAGAGATCAACGACAGACTGCACGAGGCTGCACCAGACCTCGAGGTGGAAATCTCGACGCTGCCGACGCTCACGCCGTCCCTCGACCTGGGCGTACCGAGGCTCTCCGTCGGCGAGAAAGAACCCAGCGTTTCCACCCATGCCAATTGCTCTTCACAGCTGGGACTGTTTGCGAAAAGGCAGCTCGCACCTGGGGCCACCATCCTGAAAGAGCGGTCAGTCTTGACAGGCATACGACCGCACGGTGAAGCTCTGTGTGACGCCTGCGCCGCAGATCTGGAAGCGATTGATCAAGCGGATCGCAGGTACTGTATCGGATGCAATGTCCCGTTCTGCTCCGAGGACTGCCAGTCAGCTGCAATAGAGCGCTATCACCGTCCGAACGAGGACGACTACGAGACAGACGAAGGCTATCCCCCAGCTGAAGCACCCTTCTGCCCCGGGACAAGTGGCAACGAAGACATCCACAATCTCGGCCGGGCAGAGAGCTCGACAACTCCAGAATGGGACTTGTACTTCCTGCTGCTGTCGCGCACAATGCAGATGTCGGAGACGCAGAAGCTTCACCCACTCGACCTCTTCGAGATCAAATATCTCTGGGGCGATTTCTCTCCAACACCAGATGTCATTGACTTGCCCATCAAGAGTGGTCCCAAGACCCTGCCCTACAGCGTGCGGCACCATGTTGAGCTGCCCCTCCAGTGGTTCGAGATTCTCATGCATTCGCGGGACCGATGCCGACCATACAGTGCCACCTGGCTCAAGAAGTACGACTGGTGGATCATCCAGACTCTGTTTGCCAAATTCCGAGGCGTGGCCGATGCGCAACAGTCGACATGGACGGGCAAGCCCGAGGTAGCTGCTGTCCATCCACTCTGGTGTCTGGCAAACCACAGCTGCAACCCGAATGTGACCTGGAAACCATCGGGCGTCAGAAACCTGACTGTCGTGAACGAAAGAGTGTGGGAACGACCTGACAAGCCCAGCATACTGCCGTGGGAAGGGATCCGTGCCGGCGAAGAGATCTGGAACCACTACACCGATGTCCAGGAGAAAGACCACCGGGAACGGCAAGGTCGCCTGCAGGCCGTACTGGGCGGCGATTGCAGGTGTGAGAGGTGCACGTATGAAGCACGACGGACCGCTGCTCAAAGACTGGGCGCACCGCCTCGACACCATGCACAGATCGCGTTCAAGACAATCGGAGGGTCTCGTCTCCCGACTCGCGACCAGCATCCCCCGTCACGCGCAGCATTCAAAACTGTGTGAGTGCGCGGATGAGCCGACCAGAAGAGGCGTAGATTCAAAATGGTTGATCGTGCACGATGTCTTATTTCTTGCATCTCTTGTGTTCTCAACCGGAAGGTTCGTCGCTGGCTGCTGCAGCATGTACGATCGATCTCAACCGGAGCTGCCACAGGTCGTCGTTGCCAGTTATTGAGCCCGCCACCCGTCCAACAGACGATCAACATCTGTATCCTTCTTCGAAATGGCCTCGTCCGAAAAGCCATCCCATTCGTATATGCATTTCCATGGAGACTGGGTCACAGGTCCAACAGCATTAATTTCGTCCCTTCCTCCCTATCCATGCCATCCAGCAAAGACAATGAGCGACCTTCGAAGCGCACCCGTTAAACCGCCTCGCCCTCCATTATCCACCAGAATCCACGGGTCCCTGTCCAACTCGATCCCACACAGAGCGTCATTCCGCCGTCTTGGTCGCTACAGCAAAGCATTCTTCCTCGACCACTGGCCGGACATACTCCTCGTCCTTCTCATCACCGCCATTGCAGGAGCGGTACGCGACCTCTGTCTCTTCCTGAGCCTGGCAATGATCAAGAAACTTACGATCACCCACAGGTCTTCCTCATCCCAACCCGTCCACCTCTCCTCTTTCCGCTCCTAGACCCTACCGGCGCCGTCTATAACCCCTCGCTCGCCTATCCCTACCGACCCGCAATCCTCAATTCGCTTACTGCGGGCTTGCTGAGCTCCCTCATTCCATTGGGCACGATACTCCTTTCGCAATTCATTATACGGTCCTTCGCCGATTTCTGGGCTGCGACGCTCGGTCTCCTGTACGCCCTTGCCACCGGGACCTGTTTCCAGGCGATCCTGAAAAAGACCATCGGTGGACTCCGGCCACATTTTCTTTACGTGTGTAAACCGCGGCCTATGCCCCTTGGGAGCGGCGTCGGTTTCAATGGGATCATGTACCGCGTGCAAGACGTGTGCACGGGCAGTGCCAAAGAAATCGAGTGGGGGATACAGTCGTTCCCGTCAGGACACAGTGAGATTGCATTTGCAGGATTCGGCTACTTGACCATCTACCTCTTCACGCACCTCCACTCCGGCGACCACGACTGGCATGCGGGAAACCTAGGCTTCTGGAGGATGCTGCTGGTGCTGATGCCAATACTGTGCGCGACCTATATTTCCTGCACGTTGTGGTTGAGCTACCATCATCATGCGATCGATTGTCTGGCCGGGGCGGCGATTGGGATCTTGACGGCATGGCTGGGATTCAGAACCGCATACAGAAGTCTGACGGACGGGACGATGAACTGGAAGCCAAGGGTAGGGAGACGGCTGAAGAGGGTAGTTGAGAGGGAGAGGGAGGACCAGGCGACCTCAGACCAAGACGAGATCGAGTTAGAACAGGCGTACGGCGCCGATGGCGCGGAGGAGACGAGAGATGTTGAAAGGGCGTGGAGGACCTCAGGGTGGAGTCCACCACCGCCGAGCGTGAGCTTGAACTGGCGCGGTAGTGATAGTATCCAGCACTGTGAAGAATGACCGACAACAGATCTTGGGAATATGTTGTGCTGACACTGGACACTGCCTGGATACTTGGACGCACGATCAAGGGGCAGCACGGAGGACCGTAAATATGTTATCCATCCCTCTGGGGGTCGTCAATAACATCATTGCATTGGTAGCAGATGGCACGATACCTGCCCTGTTCTATCAGGCCTGGTCCGCCCACAGCTGCCACCTGCAGCCGCAGCTCCAGCCCTCACCACGTACTCGTGCTGTGACTGTGCAGCGCAAACGGGACTCAGAGCTCGGCCTTTATCGTCCCGTCCTCGTACGACGCCGGAGCAGCCATATCAAGAGAGAAGGCCTGAGCATTATCCATCGGCGTGGTCGGCACAGAACTCTCGCCGGCGCTATAACCCGCTGCAAGAGCCGTGTCGGCCTTCTCGTTCTCGATCTCGGTCTCGTCCTTTGCTTCGGGCTCCTGCTTCGTCCTCCCCTTGCCCTTGCCCTTGGTCTTGCCCTTCTGCTGATGTGGCTGTGGCTGTGGATGTCGGTGAGGCGGACCTCCTTCCTCTCGGATCTGAGTCTCCCTATCCCTCTCCGCTTCTGCCTTTTCTTTCTCGCGTTCCATCTTGGCCGCCTCCCGTTCTTTCCGCCGTCTTCTCCGCTCCTCCCGCTCGTCCTCGGCACTGCCACTCATGCTCATGCTCAGGCCGGTGCTCGCGCTGGTCAAGGGACTCAAGAGCGGGGATCCCGTCGGGGTACCGTCCTTCCGGTCGCGGGTGACTTTCCGCCTCGCGCTCGCGGTGCTGGAAACACTACTTCCGCGGCGCATGCGTTCGGACAGCGGGCGCTCCGAGGCGCCGTCGAAGTCGAGATGCGGTGTCGACGAGCGTGACGACTGGCGGCTCCGGCTCTGCGTGTGGGCGTGCTTGTCCGAGAGCGACGCGCGATGCGACGAGCCGTGTAGATGATGGCCGTGGGGATGTTTTTCCAGATCGTGGTGTTTGTGCTGATGGTGCTGTCGTGAGGACTGTAGCCGCCAGGCGCCCGTCCACCATTTCCATCCGCCCGCCTCTTGGGCCTTGGATCGTCGTTGGGCGTTTAATTTGCGCCGGAGGCCCGCGCGCCGCTCGTTCTCCTTTTCCCAGTACTCGGTGCGGTATTCCTCCCAGTTTTCGCGGAATTCCGGCGAGAAGGACTTGGGGAGGAGGAGCAGCATGATGCCGTCGCCGCCCTTGGCGAGGTCTTCTTCCACGATGAGCCCCGTCTCGTGCTCGACGAGGTGCCAGTCGCTGCCGCCGGCTTCGCGCCAGAGGCCGAAGGGCAGCAGGAAACTCAGGTGGCCGAGCATTTCGCGGAGGAAGCGTTTCTTGGTGATGACCACGCGGAGGTTGAAGGTGCGGAGGCCGCGGTTGGTGGTGCCTAGCCATTTCCGCGGCCAGCGGATGCCCCTCTCCCATTGTCCTGTGCCCCAGACGAGGAGGACGGTCACGACGCCGCCCATCAGGGCGAGTTTCTCGCCCGTCTCGATGACCCAGTACACGGAGCCGCCCAGGCCGGTGCCATCTTCTCTCGGACGCAGAAAGAGGGCATAGAAGAAGAGCCCGTTCCAGGCGGCTAGGAGCAGAAGGAAGAAGGTATTCAGGCGCCGCCTGGAGACCAGATGGAGGTACTGTGCGCGGAGGGAGGATTCGAGGATCAGGAGGTTCAGGTAGATTTGGGGTGGGGATGACGGGAGGGTCGAGAGATGGGGGTCTAGGGACGATTGTTGCGTGTCGGAGGACTGCTTTCCTAGCGACTGGAGGGGAGGAGGTATTGGGGAGGCGGAGATGTTGGTCGTGGGCGCGCCTTTGACAATTTGGTTGAGACGGAGGTCCGGGGACGGGGACGACGAGCTCATAGTCGCGGCGGAGAGGGTGAGGCTGTTGGTGTCGTTGGGGAGGGGTTCTTCGGCGTAGATCACTGTAGGGCCATGGAGGAATGTGAGGCCTGCGAAGCCCTGCTTGCTCATCTAGCAAGTGTGCGTGCGGGACCGGTGGATGGGAATTGAGAGAGATGGGGATGACGAGGCTGGATCGTGCCGCGGAGCTGCAAGCCAGTCGCCAATCAAGGTCACAGGGTTCCAAACGATGGTTACATGATTCATGTATTCATTCTTCCCGCTGCGCTTTACGGAGTATTCGTCCTCTAGTGCTCGGCCTAGGCGCAGGGACCGCCCAGACGCTAAGCTACAGGCTTCCCCCAGCATCATCGCAGTTAAAAGTCGCTGTCTTCGGTCTCACAAACCGAACGACCACTACGAGTACGAGTACTCGTGTTAGGGTCTGATCTTAACCGGTCCCTACGCAGCCTATTCTCTATTGTTTACAACCAAGAAACCTATAGATAGACGTGGGGCATAAGAGGATAGACCTTTGGCCTGCAATGTTGAAGTCTCGATAGCCAAATGCCCTGATCCTCTGTCTGGCCTCTGCTCCGTATCTGCGGTCAGTTGGTAGGCCTGCCACCATGCCCAGGGACGCGGTGCAGCTTATCGCCTTACCCACAGCTGGAGCACAAGATGGTTCCTGCAGAGGACGTCCAACGCCAGGCAGCACAATTAAATTACCGCGACCGTACAGCACAGAGTCCAGATAGGCAAACAATCACAGCATCAGAACGGTAAGAGCCGGTCTGCACAAAGGCCGGATGAACTGAAGCGAAAGCCGGCACCCATGCAGGAGGCAGGCTTAACTCCGCGGCCGAGCCTCACAGCGGCCGAATTGGAATCCGAGTGGCTGAATCGTGCATGCTGCCCCTTCGCATTTTTGGTGAGTGATGATGTCGGCGTGGACAATGGGCTGGACTTTTGCTTCTTTC
The DNA here is from genome assembly GCA_016109585.1 of Phialophora expanda. Taxonomy (NCBI): domain Eukaryota; kingdom Fungi; phylum Ascomycota; class Eurotiomycetes; order Chaetothyriales; family Herpotrichiellaceae; genus Phialophora; species Phialophora expanda. The sequence goes on from JADWPR010000029.1 coordinate 188,667, forward strand.
TTTCCTTTCTGCATAGTGGCGCTGCCTCTGGGACACTAATCGCTCTCGCATATGCTGTTTCATGAATCTCGCTGCCTGTCTGCAACCCACTATAGACCGATTCGACACAAAGACGTCAGCATCCTACTTGCATTGAATAACACCTCGTCCTCGTCCCTCACCTCCATTTCACTGGGAGGCAAATGTCTCGTATATGAGACGAACTCTCCCTTCAGCACTTCCACTCCTAGAGGCAGCCCCCAGAGTCCGACACCTTTCTCCCCGTCCTCCTCCTCGCTTCCAATCCTCTTCAACACCAGCGGCACTGGCCACCGACCCTGAGGATCTTCTCATCGCTCCGTCGTCCCACCGCCCGCCCGTCATGTCCTCCGCCGCCGCCGAGTCAGACAGTGAACTCCAGGCCCGCGCGCAGAGGAGCCCTCTGGCCTCCCAGCGCGCAAGGGAAGAAAGTCAAAATCCCCGGAAATCTCGCTTCGATGGACTCTTCCCGCTCTCATACAAGCAAGGCTTCTCACAGTGGTGGACCGCACTGCCCGCCGCTCAAGCAGAACACCGAGTCCTGTCCTTCGTCCCGTACCTCCAACAGCCGCCTACCCACACAAAGACCGGCTCCGAGCCGGCCACAAGAAATACCTCAACGGTCTCAATCAATCAAGACGCCCCGTCAGAGCAAGTGGCTACTACGAATTCGATTACCGACCCCTACGGCCCGCGAAAATGGCACTCCCGCCTGGTCCCCCTGGCGGGGAAAAACCGCGCTCTCAACGAATTCTCCGTCGAACGCACGGGAGAGACAGTGGAGAACAACCTGGTTATTCTCCACGGCTACGGCGCTGGTTTAGGCTTCTTCTACAAGAACTTCGAGCCCCTCTCCCGAGCAGAAGGGTGGCAACTCTACGCACTAGACATGCTAGGTATGGGCCGCAGTTCACGCCCGCCCTTTAAACTAAGATCGAAGACGAGGGAGGCGCAAATCACAGAGGCGGAGGACTGGTTTATTGACAGCCTTGAAGAATGGCGCGTGAAGAGGAAGATCGACAAGTTTACCCTGATCGGTCATTCAATGGGCGGCTACATGGCCGTGTGTTACGCTCTCAAATACCCCGGCCGGCTGAACAAACTGATACTCGCGAGTCCGGTGGGGATACCCGAGGACCCCTATGCAACGCACGCCGCTATGCCGCCGCCACCAGAGCAAGACGGAGCCGCCGACGCGCCTCCAAGCACGGGCGATAACAACAACTTCCTCAATGCACAGAAGAAAGCGGAAAAGGAAGCCCAGTTGAAACAAAAAGCGAACCCGAATCGCTTACCCGCCAAAGACGACGCCTCAGATTCCGATAACTCAACAGCGCCGCCCCCGCGCCGACCCATCCCCAAATGGCTCACGTACCTTTGGGATGCAAACATTTCACCATTCAGCTTCGTCCGCTGGGCCGGTCCACTTGGTCCCCGGCTCGTCAGCGGGTGGACGTCAAGGCGATTCTCGCATCTCCCGTCCGATGAAGCCCTCGCACTGCATGACTATAGCTATTCATTATTCCGCCTCAGGGGCTCCGGAGAATATGCACTCGCGTACATTTTGGCGCCCGGCGCTTTTGCACGAAGCCCGTTAATACGACGGATCGGCGGTGTGGGTCGCCAACCTCTGGAATCGAGGACCCACGAAGTTAACGCCGCCGGTGTATTGGAACAACACCCCGGCGCATCCTCAGCTGCATCTCCCGGGACCGACGCTTCCACGTCAACCAAGCAACAATACGAGCCGGGTCTTCCCGTCGTGCTCATGTATGGCGAGAACGACTGGATGGACGTCAAGGGCGGGTACGCGGCAAAGAAGAAGATTGACGCCGAGACGCAGCGCATCCTGAGCAAGGCTTCGCCTGAGGAGAAGGAGCGCGATCAGGCCAGTGCCAAGGTCGTCATCGTCAAGGACGCGGGACACCATTTATACTTGGACAATCCGCAGGATTTTAACGACATCATTTTACAAGAGATGGAGGACGTGAAGAGACGAAGTCAGAAGGAGGCAGGGGAGAGAAGGCAATGAGACCGTATCGATGATGGTCGGTGCTTTTTCCTTTTTTTCTTCTTCAGAGGGCGGAACCATTTATCATTCGTGATTTGGATTGGATTGCACAAACAGAACGATACTAGAACCTGCATTTAGCATGAGTGGGGGATACAGGAACTAGGTAACAGTACGGAGTAGTCACCTATCTTCACAGTATGGTCTCTACCCATAGAGGACAGCATTTGGCAGAATGCGTGACGAACGCGATGATGCGCCAATTTTCTACTTACACCAATGCCTATGTCTTGGAGCAAGCAATCGATGTCCCAATAAACAGTTTGCCGGACTTCTCTGGGACTTCACCCGCTCGCTTCTCTCAAATTCTGATGTCTGTGTGAGGCAGGATAAGCCATGCGCTGTCCTTGGGCCTCGTATGGCATTGCCCTCAACTCAGCTTCACCAGAGTGAAGCCTCGATATCGGATGCCGGGTTGGCAATGGCCATAGCGCCACCGCGCCACCACGTAGAGGACCAGCGTCCGACGATGAATAGAAACACGATGATCCGCGCGGCACAGGGCTCGCATGGCTGAAGGAAGGGGAGAAGGAAACGCGCCAAGCGCCATAAGAAGGCCCCTCGAACTGCAGGCGATTCTGTGTCAATGTACGAGGTACCGAGGGAAGGGAGGTTTGCAGGTTACGGTGGAGCGGGTCGCCAGAACCTCGATGGTTCGCTTCTCTCTCTCATCCTTGGGAACGTGGCGATGATGTGCGAGGGCTCACGCGTGTCCACAGTTCCGTGTCTCATCTCATACCTCTGCTCCTCAACCTCTCGCCGATCTGGATCTGCTGGGCTGCGCGGGGGCAGTCCCTGGCCGGGAATACTGGGCCCATTCAGCGCATGTGCCATCGATCTCGAAACCGATACTGGGTCGTCGAAGCCTGTTTCTCGAGCTGTGCCGGATCTTTGTCGTGTACGTCCTCTTCTTCTTCCTCTTCCTCGCCCGCCTCTTCCTCTGTGTGGATCTCCAACTGAGTGGTCCTTCGCCACTCGGCGTCCGCGGCTCGATACCAGAAGTACCAGCCCGCCATGACCGCCGTCGTGAGAGGAACCGTGGTGACCCAGTATATCCAGAACCGCGTCGAGACCACTCTGTGGCTGTCTCCCGACGAGTTGGCGGGCATCCAATCGAACATGCCCGTGCTGAAGACCGAGGCAATATACGTCCCCGGCAGGAAGAGGGCGGTGATGAACGTGAATGCCATCATGGCTATACTGTCCTTTTTCGTCGACGAGGCGATTCGACTCGCGACCAGGTTGTCCTTCTGCGAGGTCGCGCTGTAAAGCTATCCGGAGCCACATGTCAGATACACATACACATACAGATCAAACATATCAGACCGTGACGGGTAATGTAGGTTCCCAGGAAGGGGTCGAATGGATCCGCTGCCACATCCACGAACTTACCACATTCGTCTGGGTCTGCACGCGTTGTTGCAGCCACTGCAGGTGCTCCACCATCTGTTCCGTTGTGTGGAGGTGGTATTCCATATGGTCGCGCATGCTTTCCCACTCCACGGGGAACCGTCCTTCCGGAAGACAACGCCGTTCCGTCCGCACCTGCAGATCAAGCAGGAACTGGATGCTGTCTCGGTGCCACTTGACCGAAGCCAGGTATTGAAAGACGGCTGAGGCATGGAAGTGGATTGACAGGGTCGCCGTCTTGACATCGACCGAGGCAGGCCAATCGGTCGGACCGACCAACTTGCTCCATGTAGAATTCAGCGACGACGTGCTTGATGACTTTATCGATGCCCTTTCCGGTGACTGTTCCTCCGTCCATTTCCAATACGACGTCGCACCGACGGATCCTTCCAGCTCGGTCGTCTTGCCCTCGCACCCTAGCACGTCGTCCTTGTAACACTCGCCGTACGCGCGAAGGAAGATGCTCGGGACCAGGGCCGGGTGCGTCCATAGCGACGAGTTTGCCTGTAGCAGTTCCCGAATGTAGTCCGTCTGAGTGGTCAGTGCGGGCCCGACCAAGCCGTAGCCTACCACGAGAGCCGTGCTCTGCCTGGAGGAGAGATCATAGGTCTGCGAAACGGCAAAAATGCTACTCTGCCATATGTTGCTCGGCCTCAGGATCGTGGAAACGCGCCGAATCTCCCCGGTCGCAGGATCCAGGTGCTTGAACGCAGAGCATACGCCCGTGCTCTTGAAAAGGCCCGGGAGCGTCGCGGCGTGGAGATGAAATGCCTTCTCGAGCGCTTCGTAGTCTTCCCGTCCCATGTGCAGGCACCAATCCTTCTCGTCGACGGGGAGTTCGAGGCCGTCCACAATGAGCAGTCGAATTCCCCCTGAGTTACTAGCAGCGGGGGCCGACGCTTTGAATTTGCCCTAATCATGGTGAGTTTGGATTTGTGGTAAAGCCATGTATTTCAAGTAACTGGAACACACAGAATGAGTGAGGGGCTCCGTCTCACCTTCTGTTGCAGCCATGGTTGCACCTCGTCGTGTTCGAGAAAGCCTTCTCGAAAGGTCGGCTCTGCAGAGGATGGCGCACTCGATGATGATTGACGGCACTCGAAGTAATACAGTTTTCGGTCCTCGCTAGGCTTCCATTCCAGCCGATCAAGTACCCGTCGGCGTTCGACCTCGAGAAACCCGCTCATTTGAAGACTTGGCTAACGAAGGACGGGTGCCTGCGAGTTGTAACAATGGAGGAAGGACAGCGTATATATACCGTGGCAAGGCGTTGCATCTCCGGGTCGCGTCGAGGCGTCTAAGAGGCGTCTAAGGGTCCAGTCTAGGGTCTTTTGTCACTTGAAACCACGCAGGTACAGTACTCCGTCCAGACGAATCTGTCCTTAGGCTACTACCGATTTGAGGAAGCACCTCGCGGGCTTGCATCACCGCTGTGCTGATTGTCGGACGCCGCTCTGCCGGCGACAATGCGCCCATGCTGCGCCGTGTCACAAGACTGAACGCCTTGAGTAAAGGCGAGGATACGTTCAGGGTGCGGTGCACAGAGGAATCGATGGACTGATCGATTCATTTAGTTATTGCGGTTACGCTGTATATTTGTACGGTAGCACTGCCACTAACTTAGGCGCCCAGTGCCGCACAGGCGTGTCCCGGCGCTATTGCGGTTAAAGGGGGCGGCGTCTCGCTGGCGACAACGCCGTTGAGAGTCCCGTGCTTAGGCGTCCCTAGACAGCCTGTCCTCCACTGTTCAGGCTTAACCGAACTACACAGTCCATGTATGTACAGGTGTACATGCAGAAGCCTCCTGGTACACACCTCATCCGTGTCAAGGCATCGTCAGTCCGGCTTCTCACGCGCATGGATCCAGATCACGGCGTCTCAGCAACGCGGTAGACCAACTTCTCTCCGCTCACCTTGCCGTTCTTCATGTCCTCCAAGCCTTTCAACACACCTTCCAACCCGTCCTTGCCCACGGTCTGCTTGTGCGCCTTGATCTTCCCCTCCTTCAACAGCCCTTCGGTCATGGCCAGAAACTTCTTCGCATACTCGAAATCCTCACCCACGGCCGGAAACTCTTGAGGGCCAAACTTGAACGACTCGCCGAAGATCGTGTACATGAGTGTGCTGACACTTTCGACGTCCTCGCGAGGACATTTGACCGATAAGATGGAGCCATATCTGCCGCCCGACTCGCTGGAGACGGCGTCGGCGCAGAATTGCGCGCTGTCCTTCTCGCTGATCGTGTCCCACGCGAGCTTGAGCTTGTTGTCCGTGAGCTGGCGGATCTTGGACGCGGCCTCCTTGTCGTTATAGTCGAACACTTCCGCGGCGCCCAGCGACTTGACATACTCGAAGTTACGGGGCGAGCAGGTCGTCAGCACGGTGTATCCGGCCCTGTGTCGCGGCGAAGCAAAAGCCGCCGTCAGTATCTGGATGTTCGTCACAGGCCGACGACAGGAACAAAGCAAGGCGAGAACGGGGACACTCACAGGTTCGCGAATTGAATGCCCAGGGCGCCCGTAGCGGTGCTGCCCCCATATATCAGGACGAAGGTTTTTTCCTTGACCGGGTCGGTCGGCCAGTTGAGCTTCAAGGCCTTTTGGAACAAGCCCTGCATTACGGTGGTTGTTCCCAATGCCAGGGTTGCCGCCGCCTCGAAGCTCAACGAGTCCGGGATCTTCAGTTGGACGTCCCCCTTTGCGAGCACGTACTCGGCGAAGGCGCCGTCGTCTGGCTGGACGGCATTGCCGCCGTGAGCAACGCCAGCGACGCGGTCGCCCTTGGACCAAGACTTGGTCACACTAGAACCGACCTCTTCGACCGTCCCGGAGAAATCGCACCCGGCGAGGCCGCCTTGCGCGCCCAGTCCGAACGCAATGTGCTTCCAGTCCGTGGGGTTGAGGGCCACTGCCGCGGTTTTGACGAGGATATAATCATCGCGCAGTTTGGGCACAGGGCGGTCTCGGTCGACGTAGGCCTCTTTGCCCTTGATCACAACGGCCTTCATTTCGGGTGGTCGTACGGATAAGAATCGGCTCGGGATGTTTTCCCCCTGGTCTCCAGGTCTAGAGGAACAGAGTCGGTGCAATCGGAATAACCCTCGAAAAACTAAGTCTCTAGCAGGAGTGTTTGAAGGCGCTCTGGAATAAGATTTTAGAAGTGGAATGCGGAACAGGACATTCTCATGATATCATTACCCCAAAATATCTAGGTAGGTGCTTAAGCTCGGTGGAAGGGAGTAAGCAGGTTGTAGCGCGGAATGAATGTTACCCCGACCAAGCCCGCCAGAAAGCCGCCAAAGGTCCAGGTGGACTCTGATGTCGATGTGTGTCCTTTGGTGAGTGCGAGCTCGGAGGAGGTGGGTGGGAATCGTCACCATTACCTCGGTCAGTCGTGGAGTGGAGCTGGGGGAGCATATTCCCGACGATAATCATGCAAGAGCCTGATATGGATAGGTGCAGAATGGGGCTCGTCCTCCAAGCCAAACCGCCGGTTGGTGGGGGTTGTGTCAATACCGTACTCCCTCCTTTCAGCAGGTAACGCAACTCTGGTTGGGTCGGAGTTTGATAAGACTCCAGTGCGGCCCCTGGCTGGTTTCTCATTGCGCCGATACTTATATCGGGTGGTCATTGTTCGTTCCTCGCCGCCAGCCTCGCACTGGATCTCCTGGAGCATTCGCTCTTCCGGTCTCCTGTCGCAGATCCTTCGAAGGTAAGCGTCCCTCAGGTAGCAGGCGACCACACCCGTATCAGCCAGTCCCGAAAGCTCTCCGGTCGAAATGAGACCAGCTGGTTCAAATTGGTGTTGGCAAAGTCATAGCGACCCTCGGCTGTGGCGATCAGATGATGGACACGAGTTTCTCGTGCATGATCGCCCACAGCCCTCGCATAGGTCAGCGCATCCTGCAGCGAGCTCCTCGTATGGCCGGAGATCTCAAATGCCCGCCCTGCATTGATGCCCACGTTAGTCCTCTGGTCCGTTAAACCACCGTCTGTTGGGGACGTACCCTGAATGTCTTCGGCAATGGCCACGATGTCCCTGACAGTCAGACGTTCCCCTCGTAGGCGGAACTCTCTCGGCCAAGCAGGAAGATCCAGGGCTGCAACTACAAACCGGGCAACGTCGGCAGCGGAGGTCATGCATATCGTGGCAGGTTGTCCAGCAGTATTGAGATAAGGGACCTGCGCTCTCCTCCGGCGAAAGTCCATCAGATAGTCACCCTCTTGACCAATGTTACTTCCAAGGCCAATCTGAGATGCAGCCATCCCGCCAGGAGCAAATCGCTCATAGAGAACACCGCACGTGAAGACTGTGAACCTCATGCCGGATGATTCGTGTTGGTGAAGCCGTAGAATGGCTGCGCGTCGACCTTGGTCAAGGAGATCGTTTTGCGGACGCAAGGACGGGGGCCCGCCGAATTCTGAAGGAACAAATCGTCTTACATGAGCTGCAGCGGCAGCGTCGATCAAGGCAAGCTGCGCATTGCCGCTGATTGTCGAGATGACCGTGTCAACTCCGGCCAGCTTGAATCTGAGGTCCCCAGGGTTGGAGTAGTCGACCTAGTCGGCAGAGGAGTCAGTGACCAAGGTATGTAATGGCCGGCTGGCCATGAATTGGGATTGCTCGTCCAGAGGGCTGTCGCAGGCACCGAGCGCAGAAGGAGGAGAAGGTGACTCACCTGAAGGACTTGCCATCCTCTTGCTGTCAGACCTGGACTGGGCTTGGGAGGTCAGTCACTGCAAACAGACGCCTGGGGAGCTCACGTACCCTTCGCGATAGGACAACGAACTGATGGGAGGTTTGGGTTGCTATACTGTTCGCAATGTACTGCGCCAGTCCGTTGGTACCAACCACTGCTACTTTAATCATGGCTGCGCTCTGCCCAGAGGAATCTCGTCGTGAGTCGAACATTTAGACATATATCTGCCGTTGCAAGGCATGCTGGCAGGGTTCCTAGGCCCGAGAGAGTCAAATAAATGGCAGCAACATCATGAGATCGTTCATTAACGCATAGACGCACTGCGATGACTGACTTGCCTAGACAGGTGTATATCTCAGTGGACGAAATTCGAGTGTAACTTGTATTCTCAGCCGGGATAGGGTCGAGCAGGAGTATTAAGGCCCGTACGGTGGGCCCAGAACATGGGAATAGACCGCCAATGAGACCTGGATCCGGGGGGGGGACAGGATCAGTACGCTACCCAAGGCAGACACGTCCAGAAGTTCTCGATCACTGTTTGCCAATGACAGCGATCTTCATCAGAGTCATCCTAGGCAGAGTAGGCATCGAAGGAAGTGGTGCCCATGACGATTCTTTCCGACAGTCACGCGGGAGATTGTCCGGTCGACTCTCGCCATACCGCCGCTCGGATGAGCTAAACCGGTGTCTATGATGTAGCGAGCGTAGTGCTTGAGGGAAATGCTGTCCCGGACGGAGGAAGATTAACAACGGAGGAAGACGTCGCTGGAAATAAGAAATGTCGCAACATAGGTGGAGCAACGATGGGCCGATTGACCTGAAGGATGGGTGCTTTTGCCAGAGATGCCGCAGGGAGCAATTCCACGCGCAGTATCATGAGGGTACTTTGAAGAATGTTTAAAATGTACGAAGTGCTTAGTGCAAGGCTAGTGGTATTCCGTCTCATACGGAAGGACGATTTCCGCAAGGTTGCCTTCAGCCCTATTAGGCGTCAGGCGAGCCGTGTGAGTGGATATGTCGCAATGCCGGGGCCCTTCCAGCGATTCTGACTTGCTGACTCGTAATGTGTAGTGACTCGACGGAAACAAGGGAATTTGCTGCCTGCGACGACCGGTGCCTTGGCAGGCATGTCACATATAGACGGTCAGAGGCTTTGTACAACAGCGTGCTCTTTGGATAGATACTTGCGCATTGGGGTGGAGTCTGCGCCAAAAGTGCGCCAGACGAACGACCCTGGGATTTGGCACGCTCGGAAGGACATGCTCGAAGATCATGATTGAGTTTCGGACCTGACGAGGACTGATGTTCGAAGGTCAGACCAGAGTCTGTGGTTTGGGGGCTGAAGGCGATTTGGAAATTCGAGATTAACAGCTCCCGAGGGCCAAGATAGAGCCGTCGTCACTGCTCGCTGATTGCGAGCAAACACGCAATTCTGGCCTTCGACGGTTGACGAGTTCGGCCAAGCGCGGGCCAGAGAATGGACGGGAATGGTTTTGCCTTGGACAGACTTTACAGCGCCGGCCTTAAAAATCAAGCCGATGGCGGCGAGTGGCGGTGGATTACAGGCGATGCCATAGCCCGTGTTATAACTTTGATGCGCCGCAGGGCCGTACGTGTAGTCGAGGTCACGTTGTTTCGTGTCTCTGTCGCGATCAAACGGCTGAGTGTGTGTACCCAGGTCATTTGGTGAGTAATCCGTCCCAGTAGAAGTGATGCAACCCGAGGCCTAATCTCACCGGCACCAACGCGGATCCTCTTCGATTCGATCCTTCTCATGGAACCATCTCTCAAAACTCTGAAAGTTTGGACGGTTATCCCATCTTCTATACGAGTAGGTGTCAGCGCGCAGCATCCTGTAGTCCTCGCTTGTCTTCATCGACCAAGTCGACCGTAGATTCCTGGATAGCAGAGTCTAGAACAGTAGCACATTTGGTGCAACATGATTGTCTGTGTGAAATACAGATGAAGCCCCGTTAAATTTTTCGCAATCGTCGAACTATGTGCATCGTGATGGATGGCGTGCACAGGGCGCCCGCATCAACCAGTGGGTCAAGTTGATTTGTTTGCTTGGCGGACTTGGTGGGCGTGACGCGCGCTGCACCCACACCCGCGCGCGACACTCCAACATTGGTCTTTCCACGGTCTTGACCCATAGTCCTTCCTTTATGATCAGCAAAGAGAGAGTATGGAGGAGGGTGCACAGAATGCGACGAGGGTTGCGGTTGCAGCTCCTCATCACGCTCATTACGCGTTCCAGATCCATCCCACCAACAACATGTCCCCTTCTACACTTGCTGTCGGCGCGGCTGGTCTGAAAGCAAAGAGGCGGAGAACAAGGTCGGTTGTTCCAATTCACCACTTACCCTCACAGTGCCTTGCCTGACCATTCTCAGTCCTCAGGATCACGCCGTTCTCGAAGCGGCGTACCAAAAGAACTCCAAACCCGACAAGGTGCAACGAGCCCAGATAGTCAGTCGGGTCTCACTCGGTGAGAAAGAAGTTCAAGTGAATACCGATCTCCCACTTGTTGCTCCATCTGTGTTGACTTTTGATGCAGATTTGGTTCCAGAATCGACGTCAGAACGACCGAAGACGCTCGAAACCGTTGGAGCCACATGAACTCGTTGCCCATCTGCGCAACAACACTGCCAGTCCTACTCCTCCTCAGGCGAGCTCATCTCCTCTTCCCGAAGACTCCATCCTATCTCAGCCCCCTTTGAACGCATCTCATGCTCCGGCCGATGCCATCAACCGACCCGCTTCGCGAGCATCGAGTATTCATGACCTTCTCAACCCCACCCCTCTGGACGAGGCAAGCTCCAAGCACAGCACACAGGATACGTCAGACACCTCTACATGCTCATCCAGCTTTGAGAAGAATGCAACGCCGACAACGAAGGATCCAGCCGTAGTTGGAGCACAAGAGAACGCACCAAAGGATGTCGACAGCCTTTCTGATACTAGCAGTGGATACGGCAGCGCAAGAAAGAGAAATCATGACGAGATGACAGGCGTGAAATCTCCCAATTCTGAATCAGGAGGACAAAGCCCGACTGAAGAAACTAGCCGGTTGAAGGAGCCTCTCACCAGAACCTCCAGTTTTGTTCGGTTGGCCATGACTGTAGATGGTGCAGTCAAAGTGAGAACAAGGCAGGAAGACACGCCCTCTCCTGAAAAGCCCCGTCCTTCACCTCCAGCCGCACAAGCTCGATCAAACACACCGATGAGTCGCAGCAAGAGTCTTCTTAGCGCAGTGGATGTTTACCGTGATAACAGCCAAGGAGCAGGATCCAGAGCTGTGGGAGCTGGCTTTGGCCGGTCCCGTGACGCTCGAACATGGGAGTTCTACTGCGACAACAAGACAAAAGATGCTCTCTCAACCCAGGCTGAAGCCGAAACAGCTGGGTCTGCTGTCAGCGCCATTAACCTCATTCGGTCAAACAGCTTCAAATCGCGCACCCAAGCTCTCAGTCCTTCCTTGTCGAAGGTCAACGCTCGTATGCCATCGTCCAAGGAAAGTAAACCCAAATTGTCGAGAGCAAAGTCGTCACTGGGACGTCTGCAAGGTCTGAATACCCCGGCAGAACCAGTCGATGAGAGACCCAAAGCTCGTCCAGGCCATGTGAGATCTCCGTCTGGAGATTCGGACAAGGAGAACTGGGCGCCTGGGACGAGAATATCGGAGCATGCTCTGCGCAGAACCGAGCCCAGTGGGCGACAGCGACCGATCCTGCAGGAGAATGAGGAGATGACGTTCCCAGACGTGATCCGTTCACGGAAGCGACCCGACGAGGGAGGCGATCGGCTGCCGTCGCCGTCGCCAACCAAGGAGAAGGCTAAAGGCGAAGAAATGGACTGTGTACAAGGCTTGCTATCGCTCAGTCAGGGTGCTTGGACGATGAAGTAAGCGGTGGAACTGCGAGTGAAGGAGTCGACCGGTTCGAAACAGGGACACATGTGTCAGGTCATGGAGGCGTGTTCAGTCAGCGACGAAGAACAAAATGGTTGGAGAATTAAGTTGTAAGCTGGAGCCTTGCACGGACTGATAACAGCCAGTCCGCTGTGGAAGGCATATTCGACAAATGTACCATAGTACCATTGGACAAGAATGGCAGACTCGATGTTTTCGAACAGCTCATCTCGATATCTTGGCCGCGATGATTTGGTGTCGGCTCGTGCTCGCTTGCGCCGTTTGCTGGTGCTTCCTTAGCGATGAGCTGTTTACCTCGAACCAGCCAACGCACACAGGAAGCAGCGACGGGCAGAGAACCGGCAGACGCCATCACTACACTGCACTGTTCAGTATTGGGGATTGATGCCTTGCAGCGACGGTTGATAGATCAGGATACACCGCATTGACTTAATATCGCTGCGAGCAGATCGATGATTAGAATCCTTGCTTGGTCATGACGCATTCTATCTCGCCTTGACTGCACAGCCCATTTCATTGGCTGAAGGAATACAGGCTGATACGAGGTACAGGGTACTGCCTTCGCCTGAGATCTCGGAGTTAAAGCCAACAAGATCAGTCCGGGGCTCCCAGGCTCAACCTCGAGTGGCCCCCGTGAGAGATCCAAGTCTGGTCTATGTCTCGAATCTCTGCCGACCTAGCGAGCAGCGCGCACAATGGGCCCGCGCAAAGCCCAACGTCTTTAATGCCGCCACTATCGGCAATGCACGCCGTCCGCCACGCCAGCACCATGGCCGCGAGCAAAACCCCCCGCGTCGCGGTCGTCGGCGCCGGCATTGCAGGCCTGCGCTGCACCGACGTCCTCGCCCGCAGCGGAGCCATGGTGACGCTCTTTGAAGCCCGCGACCGGATAGGCGGGCGCGTGCACCAGGTCGACTCGGCCGGCCATCTCGTGGACATGGGCCCCAACTGGATTCACGGCACGGAGGGCAATCCGATCATGCACCTGGCCGAGCAGACCCGCACCGTGGTCATGGAGCCCGAGGAGCGGCAAGCTCTCTTCGACGCCGGGGGAGTGAGACGAGCGGACTCGGAGGCCGTGGATCTATCAGCCAAGATGTGGGAACTGGTCGTCGATGCGTTCAAGTACTCGGACGAGAACTCGGCGCGGATCGACCCGCAGGAGAGTCTGTTTGAGCATTTCCGAGCGAGGATCAACGGGGACGAAGGCCTCGACCAGCGTCAACGAGACGACCTGCTCCGCGAAGCCCAGATGTGGGGCCCGTTCGTGGGTGACGCCGTCGAGACCCAGAGTCTCAAGTTCTTCTTCCTCGAAGAGTGCATTGAGGGGGAGAACGTTTTCGTGGCAAGCACGTACCGAGACATCCTAAGGGAGGTGGGCCGCACAGCGACGTCGAACAGCGACAACGTCGACCTGAGGCTGGGGACGGAGATTGTGCATTTCCATCTGGGTCCCGGCACAGCCACCAACGGTGAGGGGAGCAGTGACAGTGACAATGACAATCACAGGAACGGGGACATGAACATGAACAGTAATGGCGAGGACGGGCAGCGCCACAGCAACATATCTGCCGTCACAATCACGACGTCCTCCGGCCGGCAACACACCTTCGACGAAGTCATCGTCACCTGCCCTCTCGGGTGGCTGAAACAGAACCACGAAAGCGCATTCACGCCACGGCTCCCCCAGCGGCTGGCCTCCGCCATCTCAAACATCAACTACGGCCGCCTGGAGAAACTGTACGTGACGTTCCCGCGCGCGTTCTGGCTCTCGGACGACGACGACCCCTCCAGCTATCCCGTGTTCACGCACTTCCACGACCCAAACTACGTTCCCCACCCGCCAGACGAGGCGTGGAACCAGTCCGTCGTCTCGCTAGCCCATCTGCCCCCCCCGACCGCCCACCCGACACTGTTATTCTACATGTACGGGGCGTGTGGTGCGCGGCTCGTCAAGTCCACCGCGGACCTGCCGCCGCATGGCGCAGAGTACGACAGCACGCTCGACGGCTTCGCGCGCCCTTTCTATTCCCGCCTGCCAAACTATACGCCGAGCAACCCCTCCTGTACGCCCACCTCGTTCGTGATGACCCGGTGGCAGGCCGATCGGCTCGCGGGGAACGGCTCGTACTGTAATTTCCAGGTGGGGCTCGAGTGCGGCGATGAGGACATCGAGTGTATGCGTGACGCGGGCGGGCTGACGGGGCGGGGCCTCTGGTTGGCGGGCGAACATACCGCGCCGTTTATCGCGTTAGGGACCACGACGGGCGCGTGGTGGAGCGGCGAGGCCGTTGCGAGGCGGCTGTGCAGGAAGTATGGTGTCGAGGTGGCTGACGAGGGCAAGCAGCAGGAGCAGCAGGACGGTCTTAGCTTGGAAGCCAATAGAATTAATGGAGAAGAAGCCGGGAAGAAAGATTTGGATAAGAACAAGCTCGATGGTGCGAACTTGAGCGGGTTGGCGATTTGAGATGGTGGGTCTGCCTCCAGAGTTGTTTTCTGTCCATGAATAGACTGGCAGCTACTTATCCAGGTGTACGTAGTTAGAGAGTTCTCTCCTTAGTCCTGGCGAATGCCCCGGTATACAGCCCCCTCTGTCCATTCCGGCGAATACCATGTCGTCAATGTCTGGTGCAAGCTGTCCAAGCATTCGTAGCTTCAGTTCTCCGGTCCAAGAGTGATAATCAAACATCGGTGTTGTACCTGTACCTCTTAATGCTTTCCAAGGAGCTACTCCATCATATCATCCGCTTCCTTGTCGTTCGGGCTCGTCTTCTCGTCTGCCATCTTGCTCCCCGTGTCGAACATTCTCCGCAGTTCTATTTACAGATTCGTCAGCCCAGCAGACCACAAAGAGAGAGAAGGCAGCGCGAAATACTCACGATCGGCAATCAAGTCCAGCTTCTTGTCCTCGGTCAGCCCACCGCTTTCCTCGCCCTTGCATTGTCTCTCTGCGGCCCTCTCCAATCGTTCCTTGGCCTTGGAATCCTCGTGGCGTCCGAAGGTCTCCAGTTGCGCTGTGATTCTATCCTCCCCTTTCCGTTGCGTGAAGCTCTGCAGTCTTTGGATGTGCACGGCCATGGCGTTGCCTCGTGGCTCTCGGGGTGCCCTCATTCGTTCCTGTTTCACCTGCTCTTCCTCTTTCGCTTGCTTCCATTGCCTCTTCTTCTTGCGTTGAGAATGCGACTTCCTGACACGATTGCCTGTTGTATTCGACTTACGCGGAAGATTGTCGAGCTCGAGGTTGTGCGTTCTCATGACCTCTTGTAGCTTTTTGGCCGTGTTTCTCGCAGCGCGACGGGACGCACGTCCGTTATGCTGGCCGTTGGATCCTGCTGCAATCTGAGCGGCATGTCTCTGACGGAGTCTCTCGATGGTCGCCTGCACGTCTGTCGGATCACCTGCATCGGGAAGGCTGTCGGGGTCGGTATCAGGAACGGGTTCATGAGTAGCAGCGGGCGGTACTTTGTCGGTTATCATACGGTAAGCCACATTCGCTGAATTCGTTCGCGTCAGCGAGGATACCAGCGTGCTCGTCTAGTAGAGGTACCCTTCAACTCATCTGTCAGCAGCTCTAAACCGACCTGAAAATCGCCTGCATTTTCGTCACATTCGGGAATAGAGGCAACTCGCACGCTCTTCAAAGCAAGTCTATGGTGCGGAAGATCATTGAGGATCATGTTTCGAACGGCATCAGAGGGCTGCCGGAGGCCATTTTTGATCGGTATGTCGAGTTCTCGCGTCGCAGTTAGTTCCACCTTGATCCACGATATTTCGGATTGCCCGTCAGCCGGCATGTCAGAGTCATCCATAGCTGAAGCTTCTCCTTCAGACCCGGTCGAAGTGACAGTGAAATAATCAAGGAGAGAAGATTGGAGATAGACGGGAAGCGAATTCGATCTGCGTATTGGTGGCATGAAGGAAGCGCGAGTGAAGGAGCAATGAACAGAGCTGAACCATGATCCAAGTGTGAAGTGAATTTGGTGCAAGCGGTAGCAGCGACGACAAGTGGAAGTTGTCTTGTTTCCTCTGCGATGTCGCCGTATAACGTGCGCGCCCTTCTCACTTACCTTCCACACCGGCACCATAAACCCACTACTGCCTTGGATGCGGCTATCACGTTACCGGGCGGCATTCTCATCGCTGTGAAGGCGGCTCATGATTAAGTCCTTTCCCTGACTGCCACTCCTCGCATGGTTGAAGTCATGTTTCTGGGGCCCGCTAGCGTATCTACAACTCCAGAATGAGGGCAGGTTCCTCGACTCGACACGTCTTTCTAGGAGATTGTCCATTGTCTGTCTGCTTTGAACAGAAGAAAGGAGACAGCTGGAATTGGTCTCGTCACCCTGTGTCGTCATCGCATCGCCTCGGAAGAACATAGGGCCGAAGGGCGGCAGCGTCATCCAACTCCCGATGGACTGGCCGTGGGCTTCCCATTCACCACATTGTTCTTTTGGCTATCGTCGTCATGGTCGTGATATCAAATCAAACATGAACACTCCCACACGAACGGCATCACGCCCTGCACATCACGCGAACAGTTCTGCGACAGCATTTGTTAACCCATGGCCATCAGCTTCAGCTCCCACATGGGGAGAGTTGGCACAATCCTCGTTTCCATTAGGGCTGTACAAGGATGAACATCTCCGACATGAGAAGGCGCGAGACCTGAAAGTTGTGAAGCCAGACTGGGGAAAGGCCAGCCTGGAAGCAAGGAAGATCGACAAAACTACGTCAATCATTGGTACTTGGTTGGGCCATGCAAGTGCCCTCGTTGAGATACCGCCCATGGACAACATCGAACACAAGAGCACGTGGCTCCTTTTTGATCCTGTGTTCTCCATGAGAGCAGGGCCGACCGTGGGCAGCGGAGTCGCGCGGTTCAAGCAGGCTCCATGCCAAGTCGAGGATCTACCTGGCTGTGATGCCGTCTTTATCTCCCATAATCACTACGACCACCTCGATGCGGCATCCATTAGGGCAATCGTACAGAAGTTTCCCCAAGCCAGATTCTTTGTCGGTCTAGGCATCAAGCAGTGGATGTCGTCTATGGGGGTTTCAGGTGCACAGGCCTGCGAGATGGATTGGTGGCAGAACCGGGAATACAGCCTCGAAGACTTTGGCATCGAGCCACGGCCAGCCTCAACAAGCCAGACAATCTTCAGATTCTCATGCGTGCCTGCGCAACACAATTCGGCACGGACTCCCATCGATCAAGGCCGGACACTATGGTGTGGCTGGGTCGTGGAGCGCTTCCTACGCACACAAGACGAATCGAGTGAATCCAAAGCAGCAAGGAAAGGCGCTATCTATCATGCTGGAGATACGGGCTATCGGAGAACATCCAGATCAGACGTTGTCTGCCCCGTCTTCCAAGAGATCGGGAAGAGATTTGGTCCTTTTGATCTATCATTTATCCCAATCTGGCGTGGCGGTACGCTCGGATTCTTTTCTTACCTGGGACTACGGCTGTCACATCGGGACTTTCCTGCGGCTCACCATGCTTCTCCCGCAGATGCAATTGCAATCCATCTCGACGTAAAGTCGCGGAACACCATTGGAATCCACTTTGGAACCTTTGTCGGTTCCGAAAACGAATCTTACGAAGCCATGATAGAGTTCGCCCAAGCTTGCGATAGCCATTCAGTTGCCGGACTGGACAGCATAGAGGATGATGAGCATGGTCGTGCCGGACTCCTGGATATTGGCGACAGCCTGGCCGTACAGACCCTGTGAGTTGATTCACGCCTCAATTTGTGCCCACAGACCTTGGCTCCTTCGTTCTTCGCCGACAACGGAGGAGCGAACGTCACAAAATTGGCAGGCCCCCCTTCTCTAGCGAGGACAATTTCCAGGCGGTGGTGTCTCTTCGAGACACCTACCTACATCTCCCTCATCTTCACTGCTAATTCTGGCTCTCCCACCTGCGATCTTTCCTAGACTTTTCGTCCTTGACCCCTATTTGGCCAGGGTATCGATGTTTTGATCCCAGCCGTTTCCTTTTCGTTCGCTAAACCTCTCATTCCTCTTCTAGGCTCGGCTTTCGAGAAGCTGCCAGATAGATACCTTGAAGTTACGGGGCCTGCCTCACTTCTACTTTACACCTTGGCAACGTGAATGCGATCTGAATCACCCTTGTCTCCTATCTGGCTCATTGATCGAACACTATCCTTTGCCCGCCTGAGAGATCGGTTCTTCGGAGAGTGACGATTGAGTAGTGCGTGAAGTGGCCCGCCGTCCCTCTGACGGTGACTCTTATTTGGGATTCGCCCTTTGTCCCCTCCAACAAGAGGATTCCCAATGATTGACGTATCGATAGAGCAGGTGATGGGTGACTGGTGATTTCCTCCTTCGGTCGACCTCACTTATTACCGAAGGCACGACGGTAACGCTTTTCAGCTACGTAT
Source organism: Phialophora expanda (assembly GCA_016109585.1). NCBI lineage: Eukaryota > Fungi > Ascomycota > Eurotiomycetes > Chaetothyriales > Herpotrichiellaceae > Phialophora > Phialophora expanda. The sequence goes on from JADWPR010000029.1 coordinate 207,200, forward strand.
CCAGCAGCGGGACCAACACTAACGTGTTCTGCATCAAGATTTAGTGTTTCGAAATGCCACAACATAACCGCACGACCAGCATACAGATAAGGGGTGCGAATGAAACGAACGAGAGCCTGGAGAGGCGCAGACTTCGACGATTCTGACTTTTGTTCCTCAGAGTGTCGGTTGAAGATTCCCGTACCCAGAAGTCGACATGACCGACCCAAGCCAGAACCCAGAGCAGCGACCGCCGCTGTCAGCACATGGTCGTCTCATTCGCCTCGCTAGCAAGAGGTCGAGATGAGTGAGTTGCCCATTTCGACCGACAGCATTAGCATTGCGCAGACGCCAATTGGAGGACGTGCCACCTCAGTGCGACATTTGGTTATGGCGGGTATGATGTGATTGCGACATGGGGGGGATTGGGGTGATGAAAAAGTCCCTGAACATCGATCCTCCGTTGTCAAGGGATGTAAGAGTGTACTGTACAGTCTGTGATTGTAGCTACGTTCCGCATCAAGAAAATGTGAACTTCCAATCACCCATCGTCCACATGTGTGGTGTCCCATATCCCACGTCCCATGTTGCACGCCCCCCATCCTCACCCACCCACCCGCCTCGCCTCGCGTCGCCTCGCCTCACAAGCGACTTGTTGCTCGCGACTTCTTGCTCGCTCGCTCGCCCGCTCAATCGATCTTCTCCGAGAGCTAAGGTCGAGCCGTCCATGCCTCGGAGTTATGGCTCGATCGCCGTGCGGAGTCGGCGGCCGGTTTCGTACGAGGACATAGTCATGACTGCATGCGTGTCAGTATGTGGTGCCGTGGCCATCTCACCGGTCCTCGTTTGCTTGCTGTGGAGCGAGATGTGGCAAGAGCAGCTGCGAGGAGGGATGGAAGCGAGCGTCTCTGGATATTTGGAGCCTTGGGGGAATTTCCGGGCCTCAAAGGGGCGTTGGTCTTGACGCGCCCGGTTGCATTCATGATAGATGCACCACTAACACAAGACCATGGGTTGCTCAAATCAGATAAGTACTGTAGGTGCTTTTACAACTGCGGGAATCAAAATCCGCCTACGTACTTTAGGGGCAAGCCAGAAGAAAAGAAGTGGCAGCACATCGTAACCAACTGAGGTGCCAACCGCAAAGTGTGAAGAGCGAGGTGGTGTTCAGGCCCTCTTGCCACGACGTCTCGTAACGGGTGGGCCGAAGGACCGCTAGGATCGTCGTTTACAAGGCCAGTTGCGGCCGATTGCCACATCCTGGAAAACCTCCGTCTTGCCATCGCCCTCGCATGAACCCTCGAGCCAGGCCGAAACTAGGTCTGACTCTCGATGTCCCTTCATCCCGGACGCCTCCTCCATCCATTCGGCAATAGATAAATCCCGCTTTCAGCCAGTCAGGGGGACTCTCAACTGGCCGGCGTTCCGAGCAGAAGGGCGGGTGACGTCACATGACCTACCACGGCGGTTAGTCAGCGGGCACACGCTCTTATGTTATCCATGCGAAGCGTGGCTGAGGCAACATGCGCCAGCATCTCGCGCGAGGACTTACCAGGCAGTTGTCATCGATAACAACGGTGCCACCAGGCTCTCCGAAGCCATGCCCTCCAACCACTTGTACTTGGCCTCTTTGGATGGCCAGGAGCATTTGCCCGAGCATATCCCCCTGCATGGGCACCACAAGTCAGATGCCAGCGACGCGTAGTTTCGGGAATGTGACAGGTGGTCGCCTCTCAAATCATGTGCAATCTGGACACGATCCAAGATCTGACCAACAACTCTTCCAGAGGACCTACCGTAACGTAGTTATCTCCCGCGCTGCGTCTTCGCTCCGCATCATTCCGACTGGTGATGGTGTAACTGCGGTGCATGGCGCGTCGACTCTTGAGTCCTCTCGAACTGGTTTCTTGGTTCTCTTCTTCGGCATCGCTGTCCTCGGCGTCACCGCTGCCGCTCCTCGTACGCCTCGCTCTTCTTCGGCCTCCAAACGCGAGGGAGGAGTGGACGCTACCCCCTGGGTTGGCAACATCAATACCTTTCTCCGCGGCCATGCGTTCTCGACTATCGCCGCCGGAACCAAAAATCTTGACAGTGCTGTCGATCCCACTGCAAGCAATCATCGGTTCGTACGGATGCCCCTGCACCACATTGACAACCTCACCATCCCCTTCTAGAATGTTGAGGATTTTGGATGTCTTCCGATCCCAAATGAAGAAATGACCGTCATCCGAGCCGCTGACAACATACTCGTCATTTAAGCCATAGTAGTTGACGTCTTTGACCGTACGCGTATTGCAATGTCCCTTGTAGACTCTTGTATGCGACGAATAAGGAACGTGGAGGTTCACCGAGGTGCGATTCTGAGAGCGTGCGAACCCGAGACGTCTGCGGAAGAGAAGCCTTTCCGGAGCTTCGTCTTCCTCTTCAGACCCGGTGGTTCCGTCCTCAGAATCGCTGTTATCGTTGTTGTCTTCGTGTTCATCTTCCTCAACATTGTCACCTTCTCCAGCATCCTCGACATGGGCGGTCAGAGGCGTGCTGGTCTCAATCTCGGGCCGGCCTGCTCCCTCTGTAGTTCCGCGAGCGGTTGCTGGTGACTCAGCCGACGCCTCTGTACCAGTAGCGTCTCCGGTAGATGGATTAGATGCCCTATCGGAGGCGGCCATGGTTGCGACAATATCGAGTGCTTCCACAATACGTTCTTCTTCCTCCGTGTTGATTTCTTCCAACCCTTGTTCTTCTCCGGCCTCCGGGTCTGCTATCTGCAGTCTCAATCCTCCAAAGGCACGATTGACGAAGTCGAAGGTGACCCCTTCCGCAGCTCGCATGAGCAAGGAGCGGCCTACCTTGACTCCCCAAAATCTTGCCGCCGCCCCTTTGTCCATCACACGAACCGCCGTGCTTGGGTTTGCAGGATCGATTCGTGTCTCAGACAATCCTTGTCTTGGTTCTAGCCGGACATTCGCAAGGGCCCTGGTAAAGGCCTGGACGGCTGCTTTTTGACTTCGAAAGACCTGACGAATCTCATCCCGTTCGAAACGATTCGTGTCAAGATCGACAATAGGTCTTTCTTCATCTGCAAGATTCAAGAGATACGCTTCCAACTTGGGGACAAAATTATGCACGGTGTCGTCCTGATCGAGCGGAAATCGAGGGCTCTCAGAGCTTACATTAGGAGGCCGCTTGAATCCTTGGAGCACACCATGTTGGCCACCACGCAACCAGAGCAGAATTGCTCGTAGAAAGTCATAACAAAATCTGGACTCCTGGGGAATGTTCCTACCTTCATGGGCAGCAGGTCTGATTTGGTCGAATTGGCTCAATTGGACGTCTGGAGTGGGATTGAGGCTTTGCAAACGGCCACCAAGGGTCTGCGCCAGGCAGCCAGCTGCTTGCACAAACCGCCAGCTGGCCTGCCGGTTTCTCCTCAAGGTGTTTTGCAGAATCACGTCTTCTTCAGTGGGATTTACTGGATAGGCCCAGGCGCGGATAATCTCGTCCATCTGGGGAAGGAGAGAAGCACATTGGCCGAGTGCATTTGTGAAGGCCGCTTGATGAGGGGTCAGCTCCGAGGATTCCTCCATCGACGCCAATGCCTCTTCGCTCAATGCAGTGGAAAAGTCGAACAAGGTTTTACGAAGCTGAACTAGTGATCTTGCCACTCGCTCACTGGATCTTTGTGCTTCTGAAAGCAGAAAATCGTGAACAGCGGGCGGGGACTCGACAGCAGCCTCAGATTCGTTCGAGGGAACGGAAATCAGCTCAGACCCTCCATCAGCATATCTCGCCAGCAGAGCGGTCTGGCCTTCTTCCAGTTGGTCATCTGCAACCCTGCGTAGACGTCTGCTGGGTTTCGCTGAGTCACCAAGGCTGCTGGAAGAGGCGTTTGCTCTGGCTCTCTTCCTCTTGCGGTCTGATCGGTGTCGGAGGCGATTGGACCGGAATTCTTCGTCTGCCTTAGCGTCTGCCTCCCTGGCATCAGGGGACTTGACAATATCAAAGCTGTAGATATGGTCTCCTGACCAAGAAGCCAGCATCTCGTTTGGGTTAGCATCGCTGATCTTACAAGCGGTGATGTGGCCGTGCTCATAAGGTCCTGACTTGCGCTTGTTGTTGGGAGCAAATCGTCGGACGCACCTAGTGGCTTGGGCCATGGCCTCATCCTCGAGACTCCCCACGACGGGCTTGAGCGACGCAGGGAGACCCTTCTCAGAGTCAAGGTCTCGACCAAGCATACGCCTGTCATGTAGGAAGCAATGCAGGTGGGCCCCACCAAGCGCAATGTACTGCGGCTGACTGGGCGCACAGGAGATGCTGTTCAAGTCCAAGGCATATTTTTTGTAAGAGATCAGTGGAGGGGGCGTGTCGCCACCGTCACCGGCCGTCCCTCCACGAAATCGAGAGCCACGGCCTCCGCGTGGAGCGGGATATGCTGACGAAGGTTGTCTCAGATCCCATTGGCGCACTTCACCATCCTCCGAGCAGGTCAGGAAGAGATAAGGGCTGGACTCAGTCACGATTCTCTTTACCCGATCGGCATGGCTTCGGTAGACCCGACAATTGGTATTGCCTTCGTTCATCCATCTCGCATTCTGAAAATAGTTGTTGAACCTCCGACTTCTTGTGCTTGCAGAGAACGAATCGCTTGAGCCCGCTTGGGTGGCAGCGCCGCCATACTCCAGGTCAAAGACACGAACCTCGGAATCTCCGGCGCAGGTGACGACGGTGCGGTCACTCGAGTGGGGCATGAACTTGACTGAGAAGATGTTTGCATGGTGTCCGGTGCTCACGCTCGTGTTTAGTGAGAAAGGTCGGGCGCTTCCCGACGGATTGTAGTCCCAGATGTTGAGATGGGTGTCGTCGGACCCTGACGCGAGGAGGTTGCCACTGGACGACCAACTACCAGAGCAGGCATTAGCAGAACTTACGTGCGCAAGGAGGGAGAAAGAGAAGGGCGAACCGTACCTGAGGGCATTGACACAGCCGGAGTGAGCCCCAAGCTCATTGACTATGTCAAGGTCTTCAACCCATGTCTTGTCGCCGTACAAAGTCCTGATTGACCGATGTCTCCTCGTCTCCCCCAGGGATCGCTTCAGGAGCCGCACATCGAACTTGTCGTCCATCGTGGTGTTAGCCGGGAGGCAACTGACACCAGTACAGAGGGGATAAGAATTGACACATGCACGAAGCGCAGCCTTGAGTGAGAGTCGTCGACCTCGGTCCGTAGTGTGGACAAGGCGAGGCCGTCCGCTTTCGGATGAATGGTGCAGGCGAGAGCTCCGACAAGGCTAAGTGAGGAGAAGCATGTGCCCGTCGGCGGACTGGATTATGGCAAAGCTCGGTCGGTGGGGTGGCAATTCAGACGGACCAAGGAGCAACTTGCTTCCGGAATTTGGCTGAGAAGATTTTGTCGTCGAGCTGCCAGTTAGGGTGCAGACGCTGGAAAAAGGGCGCAGTCTGAAGTCAGCGAGCAGTTACGACATGCTGAGTGATGAACGAAGGAAGTGGTGAGGAAAGAGTGAGGTGTCACCCCGCAGTCGCCAGGAATCCCTGTCAGATGCAGAGACTGTAACACGGTCCATATGAACCCTACCACTTGCATTATTTGCTTTCTTGGTCATTCGACCCTCTTCCAGTTGGTATTGTGCAACAACATCGGCTGTTTATCACACCCTGTTCGGCGCTTGGGACTAGACTACGCGAAGTTGGTGTCGGCCGAAGTAGCCAATTACTCTCGGAGAACATGTCAGCGAGGCTGTTGATACTGTATCACAAATTCTGCTTCTCCTTAATCAAGCAAACCCGGAGGCCGCGAATTAGTTAGACACACGGGGCTGCCGAATATCGCGCTCCGTAGCCCCCCTAGTGATGGCACTGATGGTACATGTCGCCTCCCGACTTCTGTGGTGCCGGGAATACCGTAGGCATAGGATGGCCAACGAAGATCCTGGAGCAGATACTGCACAGATTGCATGGCCACGTAATGCTGAAGCTTCAGCTAGCTTCCTCCACATCCTCCCTTCTCTCTCCTCTCTGCGCCCTCCTCGAATGCCCAGTGGCTGTGGTCGCTCGAAGCGATGATATCGTTCATCTTAGGCTCCATCATGTCGCACCTGTAGGGTTGCCCTCTTCCCTGTATGGAAGGTGCACACTAATGGGTGATAGGGTCGCTGTATGAAGCTGCATGTACCTCGGTCTGCTGGAGCTTTGCCCTGCACTAGACAGAACGAGGACAAGACAGTCGGACGGATAACATTATCTGACCATTGCGGAGGCATCAATGGGGAATCCTTTTGTGATTGCGGTGATTGGCATAAAAGTGATCATGGCACGTTGAGGCTGAACATGCTGGGGTCAGCTAGAGGAGCAGGGATGCCGCGAGAACGCTTCCTCAGCCCATTTTCAGCAGACCATCGCGATTCGGATTCGCCTCACCTAACTATCCTCGGTGCGTCGTTTCTTGCTGGCAAGGCTCTTCCGAACATTTTCCATAGTAGTGATCGCATTCTCGATCTGTTCAGCCTCTCCCGCAAGTTCTTGGAGCATTAGCTCCAATTCGGCACACCGGCGCCGGAGCCTGACGATCTCTTCTCTAAGAACCTCAACGGAGCCCGAAGTCAGAATCGGATCGTTTGCCACAGGGGTCGTGGAACCAGACACCGTCCCGGTCTCGGGAAGGTTTTCCTTACCGGACTCGAGTTCCTCAATCCGTTTGTGCAGCGATGCCCGCTCTCGTTCCCACGCCTCCCGCTCCAACCTGAAACGCCGTGCATCGTCGGCGCCCTTGAGTTGCAACTGGGATGACATGGCCACGATCTGCCTCCACTGCGCCCCATCTGCCGATGACTGCTGGTTGGCCTCGTCACGTGACCTCGTGAGATCCTGAATCTGAGCTTCCATCGCCTCGACCTGTTGCTGTAACCGGATCCTGTCTTCGGTCAAGCTGTTGATTTCGTGATCCGAGACTTGAGACTTCTTGTCTAGAGCCGTACAACGAATTTGCGACCTCGAGAAAGCCGCCAAGAGCTGGTCGTGTTCCCGCTGTAGCGTTTGCAATGCCAAGGTCTTGGTCGAGATCTGATGTTGCAGATCTTGCAGGTGAGTGGCGTGGGCGGCTTGGGTCGTAGTAGGAGAGAACTGTGTGTATTCTGAGCTCCCCGTGCGCGGATACTGGATCCCGGGTGGTGAAGGAAGCGTGCGGGTGGACGGTTGAGATTGCATCGGCGACTGCACAGACCCAAACACGGAGCTGGAAGAGGAAGGATGGGGCGACTGCCCAGAGCCCGAGGCGGCTTGGTCGTGCGCTGGGTTCCGCTTCAACTCCTCACCCTGGAGGATGGGAGGAAGGCCTTGTTCAAATGGCCGAGGCATCTGTACGAGTGGCTGCTCGGGTTGCCTCCGGTGGTAATCATCAATTCGAGAAGCATCAGGTGGGAGCGGTATTTTGCGGGGGTCATTTATAGATGTGGGAGCAGCCGAAGACGGGCCATGGATGGAAAGTCTTCGTATATCGTGTACAAACGGGGGCGGGACAACCTCAGCCAGGGATGGTAACCCCGGTTTGGTCATGGCTGCATTTGACTGTATGAGGCGACTTGTATTCCGAATTTCATTGAGCGTCCATGTAAGAGACTGTTTGAGGCCTAGCTTAGTCACTTCGGCTCCGATAGACTTCGATCCTGTCAGCAATTCCCGTTCCAATGGGGCGGACCGGGGCTTACCTCGACAGGGCTTTTCGGGCGTGCAGAGATGGTCAGAGCTCGAGTGACTTCGGCTTGGAGTTCCAGAAAGCCCTGGACGAGCTCCAGCACCAGGGACTCGGTGTCGGAACAATTGCCACATGTTCGGCGCCAGGAACTGTGGTAGGAGATGTCCTCTGGAGATCGCAGTGGTGGCCGATGCTCGCCCGGATAAACATATGGGCTGGCCTGGCGGCAAAAGCGATTGTCAGCAACAACACCTATTCTGCCAACGGCCCGGCGTAGATCAGAAGAACCAAGGGACCACCGTCACATACGTGGTGGGGAAACATCCTCCTCTTCGACGAGTCCGCCTCTGTTTCCAGCTGTTCTGGTATATAGTCTAGACGGGGACGCTTGTCTGGAGGCTCGCCGAGCTCCCCGCGCGGACTGGTGCTTCCAGAGGGCCAGAAGGGTGTGGCTGGAGGTGACTGACCAGATACAGGGCGCCGGTAGGGCCCTTCCATGGGCAGGTCGCGTTTGCGCGGCGTGTTATCGAAGGATGGCGAGAATGGACCATCAGGCAGCGGGCGTCGGGGTTCAGGCGCACTGGTAACGCGGGAGAGGAGCAGGCCGGAAGCCATGGACGGTTTCGACCTCACATCCTCTGATTCATCTGGAGAGTAAGATTCGCGTTCCATTACCTCCACCGACCGTCCACCAGCTTCAAGTCCTGTTTCGACGGGGAGTGGCGTGTGCAGGGCAACATTTGAGGAGATGGCGGCCGAAAATGCAAACGCGCGTGGCAAGCCAGCGAGGAGGTGGCCCGATGGGTCTGGGACGAAGGCTTTCCCCTTCGGTTCCCGCGTGATTTATCGTAAGGGACTGGCGCGGGAGGCGAATGTCTGGATATATTACATGCTCGCGAATTGCGACGGAGGCCTGCACCGAGAGCAGGACATGCCTAAGCGGGCATGGGGCGTGTGCTCGTACAATGTATGTATCTGAAGCGTGGCCTGCGGCTAGGGAAGAAAGGACAGGGCCGCTCGATGGCGCGATCTCGATTGGACGGTTGTGCGTGGGTGCCAGGGGCGAAAGAGGATCTGGAAGAGGGAAGAAGGGGATCGAGAAGGATTGGAGAAAGCGGAAGGAAATGGCTTGGGAGTCAGCGCAGGTCTGTGAGTCGGTGCTCGTAGGTGGACTAGGTACTGGGCCATGGCAGATCAGAGATCACCGTAGCTCCGTCCGGTGGGTTTGGACGTAGTGGGCGTGGTGGGCTGCTAACAGTTTTCTGCAAAGCCTGGGAATATTTTAGCGGAATGGATACTGGGAGCTCGTAGCAGCCGGGAAACCAACGGTGGGGACGGAGGAACCCGGCCTGGAGCCAGTCAACGCACGCCGTTGAGTCTGCAATGCACAGCCTGGTGTGCCTCCCTCGGGATTGGGCCAGCTTGCCTCGTTCTGCTTCAGTACGAAGTACACAGACTGCAGGCTGTGTTTTCCACAGCCGCCGAACGAGGAGGCATCTTCGCACAGCCGGCCCCCGGTCGCATCGGTCGACTCTACGCTTGCTTGTTTCGGATTGCCACGGCTGCACGCACGGAATGCGATGCGAAGGCGGGTAATTGTGTCATTGGGAAGGGAGCGGCACGGACTGGAAGAACCTATCGGAGCCAGCAGCTGCACGCTGGGTTGAGACTAACCGCACGAGGGAATTGCTATCTCGAGCAGTCTTGGGCCGGAAACACGAAGATAACGTGATCGAATCTATTGTTTGGCACCCGTCTCGTCTACGGCCAAAGGCTATATCCACGGTTGGGGAGTTTCCCATTGTGGGAGCGTCGCCAGCCCAGAACAAAGGTGGAGGTGAGCTGTGAAACAGGACAGGCAGAAATTCGCAGACTCGAGTCTCAAAGTCGCGTATATCGTCCCGCCGCCGGTGAGATGCTAAGAGCAGCAACGAAGAACCATTCACAGCATTGCGCCTCTTACCTGAATTAATTGCCACAGTCACCATGACATGCTCGAAGCCGTATTGCTGTAACCTTGAGGAATCAAGCTTCTGTTTCCGATGACTACAAATCACCACTTTATTAGATAAGCCAGTCGCTATCCCCAATCAATACCAGTCACTCCGAGCCCACACGCCAACGCCAACCACCCTTCACCACTTGAGAACGAAGGTCAAACCACCCAACCACACGCTCCTTGTTGAGACATATCCGGCTGTGCTAGGTCAGCACGACGAGCATCGATCCTGACTTGACTGGAGCATCGAGACCACCTCCCCCATTCTTGGTCCTGTTATGCCATGCAACTGAGAAGTCCCAGCTGAATCACTTTTGCATCCTGCCAATCATGGCTCCCCTGGCGAACGTATTTGATATTTCTCTGGTCATCAGGCATAGCCGAGTCCCCTCAGAGGAGTCCGTAGGAGCTTACCACGTGGTGCTAGCTTCGCTCAAGGATATATCACCTAACTCTTTTGAGCCTTGACCTGGCGACGGCCAATGACTCAACAGAGTGGCAGCTCCAAGCTTGCTGAGTATTTTATCTACCGAATACTTGCCGAGGTGTGCTGTGTGACAACTCAACCATATTCACGCATATCCTCGCAGGAGAATGCCTCCCTAAGCCTAGCACGAAAGCGGAACAGATCTGCCAAACAGACAGTTCCAACGCCCGCCGCCATCTCGGTCTATTACGGCCTTACGGTCGCCTTCGCCGCTAGGCCTTTGCCAAAAGCATGCGTGGCGCTGAGGAGTCCGATCGTTAGCTGGACCGCCACGATCCCTACCCAACACAGCATGACGAAGCAGAGTTCTTATGCTTGCAGGGTCCAGGATACGAATCCTGCTCGCCTGAAGCCGGGTGTAAGTACGTGCCTCTAAGCGAAAATAAAGTAGCATGTACAGAGTACTCGTATTCATATCAATGCAGTTTGATGCTATAGGAGCTCGTCGGTCACACAGAGGGCGTATTACTCATCCAGCCCCTCCATTGACAAGCCGGCCAAAAGGGGCGGCCACACTCCTTTCAGCGGAGTGCTTACTTTCGCCTTGTATGGAACGTCTACGAGTACTGAAAAGGCGAGCCGCCATCGGCTTCTTGTACTGGCGCTTCTGCGGGTCCACTGATCTCCAGTTGACCGAGGAATCGATTTTTGAGGCGTACCTCATACTTGCGACAGTACATTCATCCTGCATTTGCTCCATCGCCCCGCATGATTGGTGCAGGTCGTCGTTCCACTCCTTTCAACGAGCCAATTGCTCAGTCGGGTCCACCAAGCCGACGTCCTCCGGGTTGCCGAGAAGGTCGGATACATGCAGTGGGTACCACCTTCACCGCAGCTTCGCTAGAGGTCCGACCACCCACGCCATTCCTTCGTCCTGGATGTTACTTCATCCTCTATGTGTCCAGATCGAGGAGTGGGAAGAGATGACCTATCGTTCTTCGATCAGAGCAGACATTTCCTCATCAGATCTTCCGTTTGAGGTATTCGGCTTCCCTTCTTCCCACGAGAATCCTTCGAGCCGAATATGATCGAACGACGGCAGGATTAATTTCCCTTTCGATGAAACGATCCTTGAAGCACGACCATCTAGAACACCTACGTGTCGGCACAACTGGAGCAAGTCGCTATTGTCCGGGGTGTTGTACCTTGCTAAGCAAGTTCACCTCGTGTCCCATATGCCCCTCCTAACACTAGCCTGAGGAGCAGTTGCGGAATGATGTAATTCTGCGTCTTGAAGAGCAGCTTCGACCGCGGTTCCAACCCACTCCTGCTCTTCTCGAACAATCAGGCCTTCTATGGACCTGCACATCCCAATTTCTTGTAGTATCTGTTTGGCAAGAATCGTCTGCATTTTGATCAGCAGACCAAGTGAGGTGGACTCCGACGGCCGCTGCAGATCAGTCCATGACGCTGCGCATGCCCCAACTCGACCTTCCGCTGACGAAAACGAGGCTGACCACCGTTCAGCTACGACAGGACTGGGGCCGAAAAAGTTTTCTAGATCCTGGACATTGTCTCCGTCGCGAAGAGCATCGGTGGTGCGGTTCGACCTTCTAGAAGACGTATAGACGCACCACTCGTCAAAGATCTTCATAGCATCCTTCAGGGGGCCGTTTTGTTTGCTGACGTCCTGCAACTCTCTCTGGCAGTGCGCCAGAAGAAGTAGGATGTCACATCCAGCATGCGCCGTAGCTAGAGTTTGTCGCTTCTTCTGAAGCCACGCGCTCACTGAAAGTGCATTGACTGTTTTTTGCCGATCACGTTGCCGGGATTTGAGCAAACTCAACTCTTTTGCCACAGCCTCAAAGCTGGCTCTCAACTGCGACTTGATTGACGCCCCATAGGCCTGGAGAGTGGCCAATGACTTCCCCTGGACCATGGATAGCTGTAACAGCTCATCTTGAAGGGTTTCAACTTCGGTGGCAGGAATGACGCGGCCTGCGGATCCGGGACGAATGGCAATCTTGTTAGAAGCCGAGCCAGATGCCACCGGAACAGAGCTTGATTTCTTTGGACTATAGTGGTGCTGGTAAGTGCTGAAGTTTGGCCTCACGGACGGCACATCCCTCGCTTTCTCAGGGCCTAACGATGCTTTGCTTGCCGTCGATGACAATGCATGAGAAGGCACCGAATGACTCGCCTTGCCAGCCTCGTCCTGGAGATTTCGAGTTTCGGCGGTTCTCCCCGGCTTGGTTGTGGCACTCAAGGCCCTACGATGCGAGCTCAAGACCGGGGCTCTGACATTTGCTGCATTTCTGTTGCTTGTCCACTGTGGCCTAGAAGTTACCGTAGGAATTGCCAATCCGGACACGGCTGAAGCTGTCCGTGTCGCGCCGCTGCTGCTGGCTGACAAGTGGTTCCTGGTAGGGCCAAGGGCCGCATGGGCTTCCCCGCGGATATTGCTGTCGGGAATCTTCGTTGCTGGACTAGGGTTGTCGGGCTTTGGTTCAGTGACTGTTCGTGCAGATACTTTGCTTGTGGCGCGGGCAGATGCCGGTCCCCTTGTCAGCCTCGTCTGTTCTTTTGTGCCTGGTGCTTCAGTGCGCGGCACGGTTCCGAGGCCCGTTGTTGTTGATGACGGGCCACTTGCAGCAGAATTTGCCTTGATTGGGGAGTGAGAACGCACGGGGAGGGGCATATTGCATTAGTCATGGCGCTTATTGGTATTTTGTCCGTTTGTACCTGATCCGGCCTTGCTGACGAACCGAACGACTGCTGTAAGGATGAGCGCGCCCTGTCGTTTACCAGTCAAGAAAGTGTCGCTGGTGGCCGCAAGGGCCAGAAGAGACCGCGGACCACCTTCCCTTCTCGTACGTGGCGAACAAGGCAGGTTTTGCGAGATTCGGAAACTCTCCTATTGGTCAATGCGGCGTCCTGGCGATATCCTCTGCCGGCAACAATCCATCACTCATCCTCCCACCTCTTACCTGCTGTACTTTCCAACCACTGCTGGGCTCGGAGCGTTCGCCATCGCTTCGGAGGTATGCCATGGTCCAGTTCCCAGTTCTCAAGACTCTCAAGTGAGAGACAATGCTCAAAGTGTATCGCTCTCATTGCTCTACCTCAGGCACCACGTCCGGAGCATTTACGCTGGCTGTCGGAGACATATGAGATGTTTCCGAGAACCAAACCCTTGCGAAGAATGGCCTTAATAATTCAGGATTTCCCGTGGCTGTGCCCTGAGAAATCTCTACTTCGTGTGATATTGTGATGAGGTCTCCCTGGATAGTGACTGGCGTATGAGGTACTTGAATCATTTGCGTCGTCTCAAGCTATCGGGTCTGAACGGTGTGAAACAGACGGATTTCTCAGCTGTGACCTCTGTCTCTCTCGGATTTTCGAAAACCAAAATGGCAGCAGAGAAGGATGATGCGATGAAACGAATGTTTGACAACAAAGATTTCACCAAGAATTATGCTCAAAGTGCAGAAAAGTTTACGGGCTGGTTCGCCGAACAACTCGTCGAAGCCGCGAACCTCGGTAAGGCACCTGACGACAGGGAACTCGTGGTCCTCGATCAAGCGTGCGGCACAGGAATTGTTTCGCAGAAGATCGTAGACTGCCTGAACGACGAACAGAAGGCGAATCTTCATCTCACTTGCTTGGACTTCGCAGACTCGATGATCGAGTTCGTCGGCCCCCGTATCAACACCTTCGGCGTCCAGAGTGCGGAGGCCGTCAAGGCCGACGCCCAAGATACCAAGCTACCGAGCGACAAGTTCACGCATGTCCTCCTCAACTTCGGTCCTATGGTCTTCGCTGACGGGCAAGCTGGGTTGCACGAACTCCTCCGCGTCCTACAACCTGGCGGCACTCTAGCCATGTCCTCGTGGAAGCGAGTCGGCTGGATTGACGACATCAAAGCAGCATTTTCCACCGACCCTGAGATTCCCGCTTTCCCTAGCTATGACGAGTTCCGCAGTCTGATGAACAGCGGGGGCGCCTGGGATGAGCCAGAATGGATCAATAACACTGCGGCAAAGGCTGGCTTCGTTGACGTGGATGTCAAGGAAGTCCCTCACACAAGCGTATTGGACACTGTGGAGGAGTTTTGCCAGCTCATGGTCGGAATGGTGGGTCTAGTCCAGCAGAGGACCTGGACGCAAGAGCAGCAGGGGAAATTCAAAGAGCGGGCGAACGAAGCGGTTGTCTCGTACATGACGCAGAAGTACAGAGGCGGCGAGATCAAGTGGGACTGGATCGCGATCTTCACCGTCGCCAGAAAACCGGCTTGAGATGGAAGAAATGGAGAATGCTCGGTTCCGCCCGACAGCCCAGTGGTCATCCAAAGGGAGCGAGCGCGGCATGCGCCTCGGGACACTGGACATGGCCAGTCAATAGCCACACGCATGCAATGCAGGACACCGACTGTCGACCAAAGCATGGCAGCACGGCAGCTGGTATTCGCCCTCCTGCATGACGCCATCTACCGCAATCCCATCCCTCACCTCACCCTTTTCCGGCCATTCTCGCCTCTCGCCTTTTCGATTCGCCCTCGCCCATTCCGTTTACATAATCCGAGCTAAGTCCGCAGCCACATTATACATAATCCGAAGGTACGGAAGTACTATGTACCTGATTCCATATGTAATGTATCGACTTCCGTATATGATTAATCAACATCCATAGCATGCATGCGTGCGTGCCGGCTCGTCCGAGTCCCCCTACGAGGTCCTCGTGGTGGAAATCCACATCAAGTAACTCCGACCGAGATTCAAGCGCGACCACCCGGCTCGTCTCCCTCATGCCCGCAGGAGCACTGCCAGCGCCTCGTCTCAGTATGGGTCTGCATGGTCTGCATGGTCTGCATGTCACGCATGGTCGCCTCGCGTTCAGACGAAGTCCTGTGTACTGTGTGCTCGGTACGTACCTCGTAGCCCTCTTGGTGGCAAGCCTTACACTGCAGTAGCAAGACGACAGTCAGCAGTCAGCACCCACCAGCCAGGCTTGTGGGGACAGCACTATCGCTTGCGTCCACGATGAACGCTCCCTATTTCCGCGGAGCCTGGTCGAAGAATGAGAATTAACCCCGTCGCATCTCCTCTCCAGGCCGGGGGGCCGGGGGGGGGAGGCTTTCTTTCGAGGCTGGGACCGAGACTGGACCGGGACCGAGACCTGAAGCTGGACTTGGGTGTGGGCATGCACCTCGCACATTGACATGGACATGGACATGGACTTTTCGAGGCCAACACTTCCAAGGGGCCGTATTATCCACAGCTGCTAGAAAAAGGGGCGGAGATGAGCAATACACTCGCGTTCGGGGCCTTGGTACTCGTACAATTACTCCGTTTTCCGTACTCCGTTCTCCGTACTCTCTACCCCGTACCTCGTAGGTGCGACGCATTCCAGCACACTCCGATCCGATCCCAACGTCAGTCCCACTGCTAGTGCTACACTGCTACACTGCTACAGTGCTACAGTATGTGGCTCCTGGACGGGGTGGGTGGGTACGGTCCGTGTCGACTCCTCGACGTGGACGGACCACCCTCGTAACCACCGCTAATAACTACAGGAGATACGGAATATAATCACTGTACGAGTAGGTCCATCCCAGTGCGTTTGCGCACGTGCCGTCCCGTCCCGGTTCCGTGTGTCACGTCTCAATCTTTCTTTCATGAACGTTCTCAACTGTGACGGATGGTGAAAGAGTGAAGAGGTGAGAAGAGCCTTTGCGCGTGTTTGTTCCGTTCCTCTCTCTCTCTCGGCATGCCACCATGCTGAGCTTTGCTCCCGCCCGCAGCAGCTGGGCGAGGACTCGATGGATCCATTATCTGGAGGGTCATCCACGCACGCACCGGACACGCACATACACGCACGCACACACACATCGACCCGAATCTGCACTCGAAACTGCACGTTCAGCGTGTCATACGGTATGCTACACTTGCCATTGCGTGGGTCTTCGTATTGCCAATGACATGCCTACATTCTTATCAGCCTACCCACACCCAGACAAAACATTTCCATTTCCATTTGCTTTTCATTTCATTCAATGCTTTGACGCTTCAATGTTTAATTCCTCCGTTCATGCTGCCATTGGCGCCCTTCTCGCCCACGTCCAGCACGCCCAACCCTGTGGCACTGCGTCTGAGCTTCCTCCGCCCGTACACTTCCGCGGCCAACTCGCTGAGCTGGAACATCCAACCCCCACCCACAATCACCCCGCTCATGACGTTAACTAGCCGTACTAGCAGGCCTAGGAAGCTGGCTCGACTCTCGCTCACGATCAACAGGATCGGCTCAATGTCGTACTTGAAGAATATACCCGGCACGGTACTCGTGGGGACTTCGCGCGACTGTGACTGCGCGGCGTACTGGTTCGTAAAGATGGATTTGGAGTCGCGACCCTGATCGGGATGGGGCACATGGCGCACGATGCCGTCCTTGTCGCGGACCGTGTGGGGCGACATGTCCAACGCCGGGGGCTGTGGCACCGCAGCGGGATCGAGGCTTCCGCTTGTGGTCGCGACGCGCCGTTTCGTAAAGATCGTGGGCACAATAGAAAGGTAATATTGGTAGCGCATGAAATGCACGGGCGTGGTGTCGCTGGTCTTGTCCAGCGGATTGAGCAGATTAGGGTAGTGCGGCCCGAACGAAAGCTCGTTGATGTGATGCGAGAAGTTGAACAGGTTGTGGTCCAGGTGCGTCTGCAACCCAAATTCCATGTACCCGTGGCCGCGGGCGGTGATGTGGAAGTCGCCCTGGACTTTATTCCCCTCGAGGGAGCCGTAGATGCGACAGCTGTCGATGTTCGTGCCGCGCGGCAGTTTGGGAGACTTCTGAAATTTCCGCTTCTTGTTCTCGCGCATGTGTCCTAGGACATGGCCGACGTGCGAGTCTTCTTCCTCGGCTTTCTGCCGCTTCTTGTCCCCCTCGTGCAGACCCGAGTACATGCCGCTCTGCATCTTCCGCAGCCGGAAAAGTTTCCTCGGATCGAGCCAGAGTTCAAAGTTCGTCTCCTCTTTGGTCAGGAGGTCGCCGGCCATAATGCGGTCCATCGCCGCGTCCTGGACGTTGACGTGGAGATCGCGGCATGGCATTGCAATCACAATGTCGAGGTTCAGTTGTAGTTCATGGCCCACGCCGCGTTCTACGCTGAAGTGGTGGGTTTCGGTGCCGGACCACCAAGTTCGGAGTTCGGAAAAGGTAAGGCAGAGGCAGAGGACTACAACGGCGATGGTCCATTGACCGCCGCGCGTTGTAGTGGAGGTGTAGCGAGGTTTGGTTTTGGCTGCGAAGCATACGCGTCAGTGAGATCGGCTTGTTTGAGGGGAGCATCCCGCTGGGGCAGGTAGCCTCCATGGTAGATTGAGCGCTGGACGTCCTGTGAATACTCACGAAATGCATCGAACGTCTTGAGCCCCGACAAGCCTTTGTCCCCAAATGCGGACTCGTCAAGGCCATGGCTCTGGAACGAGTCCATTTCCTTCCCTCTGCAGTTTGATATCCTATGACGAGAGCCTTGACAGCTCTATTCTCGATGTTCGCGACATGTATAATAGTGTCGCGGCCGTATGTGAGCCTGACAGTGTGGGCAGGCCGTGGTTAAATCTGTGAGCGCAGGTGTAAGGGTGGAAAGCAAAGACCGTGAGCCTCATTTCTGGCCAGATCTGAGTTTATGCAGGGTTCAGCCTTGTGTAGATGGGGTGGACTCCGGCGCTAGTCTATTGTCCCCGACGAGGCTGCGTGCCGCATGCCAACTAGAGGGGTCGTGCGACCTGCAATGCGAGACAAAGCGTAAAAGTGAAGCTCAAGTGAACGTTTGTAGTCTAATGCTCGTATTCTTCATGAGAGCTCATGAATTGTCATACTGTCTGTCTTGATGTCTTGTCGCTACGCTATGCCGTCAATGAATGCAAAAATACAATGACTCAGTTTGCTTGTTGGGTATCATGGTTCAACAGTGCCTCTCCAATAACCCGGTTGGTTCCTCGTATGCATTTTCAGGGTAGGGCTGTTTCATGCCTGATTCCATGCTCAATCGATACCTCAGGTAGTGTGACCGTGTTGCCGCCGTTCCAGTACACAGTGTGTCCTCTCGCAATATGTGCTTCGTAGTCATTCTTCAATAGGTTCCAACGAAAAGTCCGCACGTCTCTCGGCTCCGCACACTGACCATCGCTTCCTTTCCTTGTTACTCCTGAGATTGCTGCCTCGGATCTCAAGCGAACTCCTTCGTCGCGATTCGCCGACGTCGCCGTCTTCTCCTCTCAGCTTGGCTTCCTCTTCTTCAAGGATCGCCGCCTCCTCAGCATCGGGTGCGTCTTCAATTGTCTCCAGCGAGCTGATTGAGGGAGATCTCGATCGTAGTGACGTAGGCGTGCTGGGCATGCTGGAAGCAGAGCTGACAGAGTACACGGGATATTGCTCATAGCTGTATTTCTGGGCTCCATATGAGGGTGATGGTGAATTTCGACCCGAGATGTTGGGACTGACGGCTCGCGCATGAAGAGAGGGAGCACTCGCGCTCTGGTGGAGCGGTTGCGCCGTCCGCCGCCGTGCTCTCGGAAATGTGTTAGAGAAAGAGTATATCGGTGATGGTTGTGCGACATCTCCGTCTGCCGCGAAGGCAAGTTCTTCATTTTCGGGGATGTTTGGTTCGATCACCAGACCGCTCCATGCGGGCTTCCCAGGATAAGGCTCTTCCATGGCTATCCTGAGAGGGCTCCGCCGTCTTCCTGAGTGTAGCGGTGACTCCGGTCTTCGAGGGGCACCGTAAGGTGTGATATAACGGCCTGAGGCGTCTACACCGGGTGAAGAATGCGCTCGTTGCATTGGAGGAGCACTTATCGTGCCTCCGACAGACAGCGGCCTCATTCTTCTCTGGGGCGACGAAGCGCGGGGTCTTGAGGGTGTGGTGCTCTGTGAGAGGTGGTGGTCGTACTTCGGAAGAGTCTCGGAACTCTTCGAGGGCGACGATCTAGGTGATGGCGAAGGCGGTATTTCGGAATCGTCGTCTCGAGGAGAAGGAGGCAGTTCAATATCTTCAGCGCGAATTTGGAGGGACGAAATCTGGGGAAGGGTTGAGAAGGCCTGGTCGTCGGGGCTAGCGGAGACGCTCGACGGCGGGTTTGTCAGCGGCGTCATGACGATTGCAGGAGAGGTAATCGAGGATATATTGGCGTTATTCAGCTGAATAAGAGATCGGAAGGTGGCATAATCGTGGGCTGGAGCGTGACTGCGGAGGGTTGGTGGAGGGACCGGCCAGCATTCCAGAAGAAAGATGTTTGAGATTCGCTCCTCGATCGAAACCACCCTCGAAGCGGCCGCAAGTCGCAACCGGGCTTGAGAACGACCTAATACCCAGCAACACTCGAGGCAGGCAGGCCTCCGAGGTTGCTGGTGATGTTAAGTCCGGGTGGCGTGTTGTTGACAGCGTGCAAAAGAATGTAGAGAGTTGAGAAAGGAGTTAGGAGGGAGGGAGGGAGGCTGTTCCAAGCCCAAGTGCGGAGGTGGAGATGAGATTGTCCAAGCTGCGCGCCAAAAAAGGTCAGGAGGTCGAGGTTCGGCGTGATGTGATGGCGCTGGGGCTCCACCGGCGATAATGTCAGGGCCCGGCTTTAACTAAGCTTGACTTGAACCGAATCTGGCCAAAAATCTTTGCATCGCACTCAGCTTATTGGGCGGTCGGCGGGCGGTCGAGGCCCTTGCTTCAACCTGTCCTATGTACTCTGTACTGTGTATTCGTGGTGTTTGCTTTTTACCAGGTGGTGTATTCAATCTTTTCGAATCCTTTGCAGGATACCGTGTTTACCTTATATTAGTCTGACTCTGTTCTGCCCGCGACTGCTGGCGTGGGCGGCACCAAAGTCCTCCTACCACACAGCTGACATGCTACGCTGAAGCTTTCTCTCCGATGAAACATCGAAAGGTCGCGATGCACTGACCCGAGTTTTCATTCAGCCGCCACTTCCTCCTTCCGCTTCGATCCTGTGGGCACCCTCGTCAGATCTGGACATGTGCTTTTTCCGCCTGCTTGGCATGCCGGCGAGTCAACTTCTTCTAGGCTCTGACTCAATAAAGCTTTGCCTATGGCGGTGATTCACGCCGTCGTTATTTTTGTCATTCCGATTTGACTTCGAGTAACTTTCAATCCGGACCCCTCGCTAGGCCCCTTGCCCAGGCCATGGCTGCTGTATTCCTTGAGTGACCATGGCTCGACTCAGTTTGACTCACTCCTCGACCTGTGGTACTAACTATTCGTACCGCGATGACGCGCTGCTGCGCTTTGGTTGTTAGGTGTCGCCCCAGCCGCATCCGGTGGCCACCTACATCTGGTTCATTTGCCAGAATGGATCTCGATCAACGCTCAAGCCCACCTGCAACCGATGAGTAAGTGTTTCGAAAATGAGCGCGAATTGGCAGCTTCTGTCATGGTCTTTGCTGCAGATCGGACACATAAGCGAGGAGAAGGATCGTTTCTAACTAAGATCAGAGCTTGGATAGTAGATGTCCCGGTCTTCTACGGCTGTCGTGTCGAAGTGGATAAAGCGTCTCGCATGGATACGGTAAGAACAAAAGCACATTAGGTTGATAGAGCAAAATGAGCAAGTATGCTCTAAGGAGTCCCCGGAGACCTAACTAGTCATAGTTCTCAGGCCCATTGCCCTGAGATTCTTCCTGCCAATTATCCCGTCGTAAACTTTTGGTACAATTCGTGAAAACGTCAACCATTCAAAATGCTGGATAGGGAGCCTTTGTCCCTTGAGAAAGTGTTGGATCCGAGAAAGGAGAACCCGGCGATGATCATGCCACACAGGGTTGAATTGCAATCATGCACCAGCTTGTTGGGAACACAGCCTTGACATGTGCCTTGGGACGTCTTGGAGTCGTCATGGCGATGGCCGAATTGAAAATTCTGCTCCTCGCATCTGATACCGGTCCACAAAAGACTCGAAAGTTGATAGTCTCGTCGTGTGAGTCATCCTTCAAAATCCGAAAAGAGCTTTTGTGCTGTCGGCAGCTCGTACCCGCTCGTAAGCCTCCAAGTCCGTACGAGAGAGATTTGGGTCATTCTCGGTTTGAAGTCCACAAAGCCGCTCACGAGACATCCCTGCCATGGACAACAACATCCCGGTACAGCTCGTCAGATAGCTGCTTTACGACCAACACAGTCATGCTGATCACTTTCTCAGCGTTCAGGTTCGGAAAGCTCCTGAGCATCTTTGCGGGGCTCGGCTCGCCAAGCAATGCATCTTTCAGCAGCAGCAATTGGGCGACGACGCAGATGACGTTCAGATGTGCCCCAAAAGCGAAGAGAAAATCCCATAGTTTCAGTACCTCGGGAAGAGGTGGTGTACACGCACACAGCGTCATCACGGAGGGGAAAGCGTAGATCTTGGCCGGCAAGCTCTTATTGAGGAGGTGAGATGAAAGAGCAGGACTGATTTCTGCCAGGATCTTGTCGATGAGGTCAAGGCCTCGATGCACTCCGGACATGGTTGGGGAGAGGTAAGTTGGTATATGTTCGGTTAGCAGGCGGGTCAAGATGGCGTAGGCTTGAGCTTCTGATCGCGAGGCGTACAGGAGCGGGGCGGAGAGCACATTGACCCCTTGGAGGTAGGTTGATTGCGAATATTTCTGGGCGAACTCCGACGGCGGATTGGAGGTTTGCTCATCGTGTATTCGCCACGCAGTAGCATTCAAGAGCCGGGTCAGGCTTGCATCGGTAACGCGGCGCTTGAAGAGAGTATCGGTTGCCAATGTTCGGAACACATCGTTGGAGATCTTCTCGTACGCAGGACTGCGGCCTCGGTGGATGAGATCTAGGTATGTGTCTGTCGACAGAGGGCCGATATTCAATAATGTCAACCAGAGATATATCCGGTAGTCGGACATGCCTTCTTTCGTCGCACTGACGCCACTCGTCAGGATTGAATGTCGTAGCAAAGACAAAGCGCTCGCGGCGGTTGTTCCAGGCGGGGGGCCATCGCGTAGAGTCATCTCCAGACTGGATTTGCGGGCGTGTGCGAGGATGTGGTTTGAGGATGGATTGGAGAGGGTCGTAGGTGTCTTGCGAGTCCGTGGGGCATACGGCATCAGAGCGTCGCTGTTCGCTCGCGCACGGGACGTAGAAGTAGTGTTTGACATGGTGGCATTTGAGGTTGCAGGGAGTTGAGGTTGATTGAGCTGCTCGCGTGATGGCTTTGTCGGGATGCCAAACCGCGGGGGTCTCAGATTTGACGATTGAATCCCCATGGTGCTTGTCGAGGACAGTTGATTGTGCGATTGGAGCCGGCGCAGACCCCGGGTCTTGTCGCTGGAAGTCAAATTACTCTTCTCAGGCGAATCCGGCAATCGCACAGAGGCCGGGTCTGGGGATGGAAGCAGGGCATGGCGACTGGGCGCTTTCTGAGGGGAGATGGAGGTTGCAGTCATACTGCCGGACCGGAGGTGAAGGCGGACAGTGGGTGGGTAACAGAGCAATACACGGCAAGGAAGAAGAAGGCGAACAGTGAGTGGGTGGCAGAGCAATGCACGGCAAGGAAGAACGCGTTGCAAGGTGGGAGCTCATTTGATTCTGTGAATAAGGACGCGGCGAGCCTGGTGTTGCAACCGCAAGTTTACCAGCCGCAGTTGGCTGGAAGACCCCGCTAAGCGACGCCGACAGTGCCTACCTTGACACAACCCGACGCGTGATCCTGGCCACGCGGAAGATGCCCAGACGGCTCCAAATGCATTCCATTGTCAACATCTTGACTATGGTGGTCCTCAAGCCACAGTCCTGAGTGAAATGATCGTCGTCAACAGCAACGTGCCTCATTCGCTTAGACACAATGACTTGCAGCACAAGAGACAGAGCAATCAACGCGGTGGGCCGAAGTTGCTGATAACCAGTGCCCAGCCACTCGCATGCATAAGCGATCGTGATGGCGCGATTGGAGGATAATCTTGTCCCGAGTACGGAGAACGGAGTATGCAAGATCCATTTCGCTCCTCGTACGACTCTCACAGGAAAACTCCACACCACCAGCAAGCTTGAGAACATCGGCCTTATCTTCGCATCCTTTTTATTGTGACGCTTCGCTCGGAGACTGGGTCATCTCACATACCTGGACTGCGCCTTCGCACAGCGATGAGACTTGGCCCAAGGTGCGTGGGAGCAAAGCTGAATTACGACTTAGACCGCTGAGAGGTTTCGAGGTGGGAAACTCCGAGCGGCATAGAAAATGGCGGGACGTCGACCCTCTGAGACCAGTGCTCTTCTCAACGAGCATGGAATTGACGATTTCCGCAAATCCGTCGATCACATCGATCACAGGTTATATGGCACGGCCGCAGAGGAGCAGTCTTCATCGGTGAAGAATGCCGAGCTCGAGACGACATGGAAAGCCGAAACAGCAATTCTAGCACGATATTCAGGTCCTTTGATGCTGACCTACGTCCTGCAATACTCCTTTTCGCTAGTGACTGTATTTGTCGCAGGGCGTTTAGGTACGAGAGAGCTCGGAGCGGCATCGCTGGCGACAATGACTGCAAATATCACAGGCCTTTGCATATATGAAGGATTATCCACAAGCCTGGACACTTTGACTTCGCAGGCATACGGAAACGGGAAGAAACAACTCGTGGGGCTCCATGTCCAGCGCATGTGCCTGCTAGTCTGTGTGGTTACGATTCCAATCGGGGCCGTCTGGATTTGCTCTCCGTGGATCCTGGCGGCTATTGTGCCAGAGACAGACACGGCCATCTTAGCAGGCACTTTCATGCGCATCTACCTCCTTGGCGGTCCCGGTTGGGCTATTTTCGAAGCAGGGAAGCGACTTTGTCAAGCTCAAGGCGACTTTACCGCGTCACTTGTCGTGGTCTTGGTTTGCGCCCCCCTCAACATCCTTTGGAACTGGCTTCTGGTCTTTCACTTCAACCTGGGATTTGCAGGTGCCGCTTGGGCAGTCGTCATTTCAAACAACCTCCAACCAATCGTCCTGGCGCTCTATGTTGCTTTCGTCGCCCCCTCAAACCTGCAGTGTTGGCCTGGATTGGACCTCCGTCGAGCAAGTCAGAACTGGGGTCCGATGGTCAAGTTGGCGATTCCAGGCGTGCTCATGACCTTTTCTGAGTGGTTTGCCTTCGACGTACTCACGATTGCGGCTGGGTATCTTAGCGAGCCAGATCTTGCCGCACAGTCCGTCCTGATGACGGTCGTTGTGCTGATGTACCATATCCCTTTTCCAATCTCCATTGCAGCGTCAACCAGGTTCGGTAACCTGATCGGATACGGTGCGTTGGACGCGGCTCGTACAGCCTGGAAAACGCACTACCTGATCTTCGTCTGCATTGGCATCTTTGATGTTACATTGCTGACATCTTGCCGCCACGTCATTGCGGACATTTTCACCACAGACCCCGCGGTGAAATCCATCATCACCGTAGTCATGCCCATCACGGCGGCAGCGCAATTCTTCGACGCACTCCTGGCACTATCGAATGCCCTCCTACGCGGGCTCGGGAGACAGAAAATTGGCGGTTGGGTTAATCTCGGCGTGTACTATCTCTTCGCACTTCCGTTGTCATTCTTCTTGTGCTTTGGGCCTCCTCGAATGGGTCTGAGTGGCATGTGGATCGGCCCCAGTACAGGGCTAGGGTGTGCCGCTCTGATCATGGCCACATATATGCGGCTCACGGACTGGCAAAGGGCTGTGGACGATGCTCGAGCACGGGAGGAATAGATTGTGGAGAGGTGATAATCAAGCATCCATCCATCCATCATCCCACCCGCATCTCACTGCCTGCAACTCGATGACGCTGACAGGGTCGTGAAGTCGGGTGTGGTCGCAGTCACTTGAATCCATTGTTTCGGGTCTCGGCATGATTCCGCGGTCGGCCGCATGTAACCGCAGCTTGCCGCTGCCGCGTCCAATGGTTTCGCCTCGTCGATGGTAACTGCTCGACCACGGCCTTCATGGATGGCATATCACCTCAGTCTCACCACTCGGCTCACGTCCTCTGCGAGCGTATCTCTTAAATGTTTATCGGATCCTTCGAACCCGTAAGTCTCATTGAAGGCTCGAATCTACCCCGCCTACCGTGCGTGAGATAGGTTCATTTCTCTCTCATATATCCCTTGGGAAGGCCTTCCTTTGAGTCCTTTTTCCGATTCACATCACATTATCATCTGCTATCACTTGCTTGAATTGACTATCTCTACCCAAATCTTCAAAATTCCGGACTATGGCCACTTACATCGATCTGGCGGAATACCTCTTCCGGAGGATTCGGCAAGTTGGGGTCAAAGCTATCCATGGTGTCCCAGGTGACTACAACCTGACCGCTCTGGACTACATCGAACCAGCCGGTCTTTATTGGGTTGGAAATGCAAACGAGCTGAATGCTGGATACGCTGCGGATGGCTATGCACGGATAAGGGGAGTATCAGCTCTAGTTACTGCCTTTGGCGTCGGCGAACTCTCTGCCATCAATGCCATTGCTGGAGCGTATAGTGAACGTGCGTGGTCCCAGAATGCCCCTGTTAGGATGCTCGCTAACATTTATCCGATAGTGGCGCCAGTTATTCATGTTGTGGGCACGGCACCGACCAACGTCCAGGATGGTGGGCTCTGCATGCATCATTCCCTGGGCAATGGCGACTTCCGAGTCTTTGCTGAGATGTACGAGAAGATCACGGTAGCCCAAGCGAATCTGAGAAATGCAGATACCGCCCCGGCACAGATTGACAGGTGCATCCGGGAATGTATCTTACAGAGCCGACCCGTTTACCTCGAATTGCCTACCAACATGGTCCGGGCGAAGGTCCCAGCTGCGGCGCTCGAAACACCCATTGATCTTTCAATGCCATTGAATGATGAAGGATTCGAAGATACCGAGGTGGACTTGATCCTGAACAAGATGTATGCTTCAAGACAGCCCTTCATTGTTGTTGACGGCTGCACGTCGAGGTATGGTGTTAGCGAAGAAGCCGACGAACTAGTCCGGGTGACCGGCTTTCCTACTTCGACCACTCCTTTCGGCAAGGGAATTGTCAACGAGGAGTATCCCAATTTCTATGGGGTCTACGCTGGCATTGCTGGTAAAGAGGTATACATGCCATGGGCCCAAGGTTGTGATTTGGTCATAAAGTTGGGACCCTTGGAGAGCGACGTCAATACGTTTGGATTCAGCACCATCCCGGACCCCAAATCCTCAGTTGTGTTTCACCGCGACCACGTCGAGATCGGAGGAGTCAAGTATCAGAACCTCCACATTAAGTCTCTGCTGCGCAAGATTCTTTCGAAGCTGGAAACCGCCAAACTCCCTGAGTATACCCCCTACATGGATCTCGGCTCCCCTCGAGCTGAGCTTATGGCTCTGACTCCGCCAGGCACGGATGACATTATCGATCAAGCTACTTTTTGGCGACGGATTTCGAAATTTTTCCGGACAGGTGATATTGTTATGGCCGAAAGTGGCACAGCAGCGATCGGATGCCGAGACATGGTGCTCCCTGCGCATACCTCGCTTATTACTTCTTGCATATGGCTGTCTATTGGCTACATGTTACCAGCATCTCAAGGCGCCGCTCTAGCCCAGCGCGAAATGATTGCTGAGGGATTGCGTCCGAACGGGCGCACCATCCTGATCGAGGGTGATGGTAGTCTCCAGATGACAGCGCAATCCATCAGCGACATGATCCGAAACCGAATCGATGTGACGATTTTGGTCATCAACAACGACGGCTATGTGATTGAGAGATGGATCCACGGCATGAAGGCCGGTTACAATGACATCCAACCATGGAGATATCTCGAAGCACCAAACTACTTTGGTGCACCCACAGACGACCCTGCGTACCCGGTGGTTACCAGGCGAGCTGAAACGTGGGGTCAGTTGAATGACATCTTGGCGGAGCCGGCACTTCAGACAGGCAAAGGGCTGAATATTGTGGAGGTGATAATGGACCGGGAGGATGCACCTGATGTGTTGAAGAAGCTGGTCCAGAGCACAAAGAGCAGAAATTCGGGGGACGCCACCGCGCCCGAGCAGCGCCAAGGCATGAGCGCTGAGGAGAAGGCCATGAAAATCGGGGGTTGATATGAGCCGGCGCTCTGACGAGTGGCATTCTTGAGGCATGTTGCAATCGATTATCCCTTTGGGTTGACGGCGCCTGGATGTCGTCGCACGGAGAGCACGCGAGGGCCACGAGGCGCCACAGGAGACAATTTTGAACTGAGCGGAACAACCATCTAGAACGTGGTCTCTTAGCGCAACGCGAGGGCCTACATATTTCCTTCTGGCTCAGCAGCGTCCGTCCCGCCGTGTCTTCCTTTGGTTTGGCTTTGGCGGTGGCTGAGGATTGTGCGCCTGAACCTTTCAGAGAAGGCAAGCGTTTAACCTTAAAGCGGCTTGTTTATTCTCCTCTCGCTCGTCCCTCCCTCGCTTCTCCCTCACCTCTTCCTCACTTCTCCCTTCTGTCCTAAACATGTAATATGAGCTCCTAGTCTTCCTCGCTTCTTCAAACGTTTTTTAAGTTGTGTCGAGCTCGTGTTCTGTCACTTCACGTAACGAATCACGTCAATTCGCCGCAGGTTTGACAGCCTCCGACTCACATGACACCGCTATGTCACAGATTGCGGGTAGCACAACCTTCCGCTCCATTCATTCTAGCCGCGCTTTGGACTCCGCTGCGGCGTTACCAAGCGAGCTGAGGTCCAAACTTTCTGCCTCTTCGGTTATCGGCTCGTCGGATAGGCTAGGGCTGTCGAGTCTCTGCTTGGATTACCTTTCCCGCGGCGTCTCCCATCCAAGCTGAGGTCTACCGCCCGCCCCCTCTCAAGCGCCCGTCAGGCGATTTCCGCGTCGGGACCACAACTTATTTGGCTGGATTTTGTCAAATGCCATCGTCTGGTGACCGCAAGATGGGCGCCATGTCCAAAATTCGCCGTCTCCATCTACCCCGTTGACCCCGAGATTGCGGCTCACACACCCTTTCTTTCTGCAAGCCAGCCAGCCATTTACGCCAATCTCAACCTCACGCTTAGCGAGTGGTCCTGATTTGGGTTGATGTTGCAGCAACAGGGCTTAAGTTTCTGGATCTGTCCAACAGCGCTGGTCCAGATCTTTCGCGTCATTGGTGAGTTGTCCTCTGCTCTCGTGTCCATGCGACGTTATACACGTCCCATCCGAAGAAAAAGTATGTAAGGAATCGAGCATATATCTTTCACGACAGACCCGCTGTCGAACACGTTGGTACAGCTTGTCTCTTTCCCACCATCGTCCGCCTCAAACCACGTGAGTGGCGCGCAAAGGAATGCCCTGAAACCAACCTCCGCCCCAGCTTACTCATATGATGTTGCAATGGCCCCATTCCCTTTGAGGTCCAAGACTGTCGGACACACTTCATACCATCTCGGAGTCCGCACAATACTCGTGGTCTGCTGCTCTTCAGTCCTTCTCGTTTTGTTCATTGTTAAACGCCGCAGACGTCCAGCCAGCATACCGCACGTCGAGCGGCGAACACCCTCTCCCACGATGGAGAAAAAGCACCCTGAGGGCGTATTGTTTGACTCTGGAGACCCCATTGATTCTGTGGACCGAAAACTCCTGACAGAGATACTGAACCCTTTGCTCGATGTCGGGCCAAGGAAGTCGAGCCTCATGACGAGTGGTTATCTGGCTGCGAAGGCCAAGTTGGAAAAGACAGAGAAGTCAGCGAGTGTTTTGGAAACACATTCTCAAATCCAGGTCTTGACAATCCAACCCAAAGACATACAGCATCACAGTATCGTTGAGCACCAAAAGCTTCAATGGAGTCGTCGTTCCTCCCCAGGACCTCAGCATCAAGTTAGCACGTCAGACACCGTGGCACACAACGACACAAAGGAAAACTTGTTTCTGACGAATTCGTTACACGCGGAGTCGAGACATGACGAGACGCAGCATTTCTACGATGACTATAACCCGGTGATCAAGTGGAGGCGGAGAACTTTGATCTTTGAGAAGATGCCTTGACCTTACGCTCGTTTTCACACCCGATATCGTTCTCCAGGATTGCATTTATCAGTGGCCTTTCTGTGGAGTGCTGGGCGCGGGCGCCGTCGCTGCTTCTATTCACAACACACCGCGTATCGACTTCCTCTTTGCCAGGCATAATGTGTCAATCCGCTGGCGGGCAGAGGCGCACTGAGAAGCCATATCGGCGAGGAAACATTTCTGCAAGGTTGGATTAGATCCGAGCGGATAGGACTCCACGAGCACCTACGACATCCGCCTCGAGAGGGCGGCGGCCACCTTGGACACCGAGATTGAGACAGATGCGCGCTCACAGTCATGTTGGCGAGACCATTGAGCGTCCTTCACCCCGAGTGAAAGACAGGCTAGTCCCGCAGTAGAGCCTATGGGAGTGAATTCCTGTCTTGGCACACGGGATACATTCGTCTCGCTGTCCGTCTCGCAGCACGGAATAGGCAACCGGGGCAACCAACGTACACGACACGCGAATTTTCAGCTGGACAGGGATCCTGCCACTCTTTGCATTACATGCCTTTCACGGTGCTTCTCAACCACCGAGAACCAAACCGGTATTGCCTAACTATCAACAACCACCTACCTGCCTGCCCACCTACCCACCCACCTATCTATGTATCTGTGCATCTATAAGGCAAGGGGCTGCGCGTGAAGTTTGCAAGGCATCACATGAAATAATGAAGCGGGATCCATTGGATAGCTCGCTTCGATACTTTAGCTTTGGCATGCCTCCTCCAAAGGGTTCAATCATCATTTCATGCGCGTGCTCTAATTTCGTTTCTCGATCCATCAGATGATGAAGCGTCAATGGGTTACGTTGCCTGCGTCTTGGGCCGTTGAATTGATGATTTGATGATTTGAAAGAACCTGCCCTCCGCTCTGCGGACCGGAGCAGCCAGAGCATAGTGATTGGGTGGGGAAATATGGTGGACAGGGTGGATTGGAGGCTTCACTATTGACCAGCGCAGTCTGCACTCTGCACGCCGCACGCTTGCACTGGCGCATGACGGCCGGTCAATTCGTTTTCTCGTGTCTCATGTCCTCGTGAGAGATGGATGCCCCATCCTGCCCCTCCCACCCGGCCCATTCGCGGACCTTTGCGTTGATCTCTATCCTCTAATCTCCGATCACGGCTCAATGGCTCGTCTCCCACTCCACCGAGTCCTAAAGTCCGGGGCACTGACAGAGAGGCCTCTACGAGCGACCGAACCCGAACCAGCCACGCTTCTGCGTCTTTCGATCGTCTTTGGTGCCTGTCTCTGACACTGCGCCGTTGGTGGCTCTGGCTCCAGCGTCGTGCATCGGCACGTCTCCCTTCGCGGGTTGGATGTCATCTTCAGGTCCCTTCTGCCCGGGATATTTGATGTAATTCCAGGCTAGGTCGAAGAACAGGGGCTTCACGGGTACGGGACGTAATTTTGGCGGATAGTTGACGAGGTTCGTTAAGTCGAGGTTAGGTATGTAGCTGTTGTGGGAGAGGCGTTCGATCAATGGTGCGGGTTTTGGTCCCGCAGCAGGAGTCATAGATAGCCCATCAGATGTGGCGTTAGAGGTTTTTAGATCCGCGAGAGCGCGGTAACGAAGAACAAGTTTCCGTAAGGTCGAGGCTGTGAGGTTAAGTTGTTTGGCTGAGATGTCCAGGTTGGGTGGTGTTGAAATGTCGGTGGTGGTGACAGTAGTGGAAGCGACGAGTTTGCCGGCAGCTGTCTCGGCCAGTTCGAGTGCCCGGACGTATAGTGCCAGTGCGTTGGGGATGTGGTCGCTGATTGCGTGCGAGCGGCCGACGGCAAGGCATTTCAGAGCGCGGAAATATGACCTCTTTGCGTCGAGTTCGTCCATGAAGGAAGTGTCTGCTATGACGCCGGGGAGTTCTTTGACGGCATCAAGACTCTGCAAGATGGAGTCATAGAGTGCCACTCGTTCTCGCAATCTGGACATCTTCCGACCGGTGCTGTCTTCCTTAGGCGCACGGGGTTTGCCGTCCTTTCGTGGTCTCAGAGGCTGCTTGGGCTTCTCGTTCTCAAAGGCCAGACCGTCATCCGACGCACCGCAGAGCACTCGATTCCGGCCGATGCGCCATTCAATGACGGCGTAATTGACAGCAGTGCGAGTGATTTGCAATGATTGCATGCGCGCGTCCCCAGTGTCAACGCCTTCGGCGACGAGCTCATCGATGGCGGTTTTGGTGGCATCTGCGGCGTCCTGGCGGGCAGTGATGACCTCTTCATATGCGGTGGCAAAGTCTTTGGCGCTCAATGAGCCGTCTTGGAACAACTTGAACGATGAAGCCAGATCCTCTTCTTTTTCCTTGGACAGGCCTAATGCTTGAGAGATATTGGCGTCTTCCAGCTTCACTTTCCGACTTCTCCAGGAGAGCGCAGAAGGAATCTCCTTGGGACCGCCCTTGGTTGGTACTGCTTCTGCTGCCGCCAAAAATGCCTGTGGATCGATCTGCTCAATTTCCTGCCTCACGTTGGTCTCAGATTGAGGAAAGCTCTCGACCACAATCTCATCGAGGGCTTTTGTGCGGGGCATCTTCAACTGGTATGCCGCATATCGGATGCTGGGGTCCACGATGCCCGAGAGCAAATCCTTGTATGCGTCTACCTTTGACGAGCCTGCCAACGTTGCATACACAACCCGAGAGACAGAATAGTTCTGAATGCATGCTCTCCATCTCCCCCTTTCAAAGTCCAGGCTGCCTTTCAGCATAAACAAGTATGCGCGTGCTTCTAGGTCATCCTGCGCTTTTGCTCCGGTTGTGCCGCGGTCTTGCAGGATGTCGACCAAGTTGTCGGCATGAGTAATTGCTCTTCGTAGTCGTGAAGCAATCTGACGTTTCGTAGAGCCGGGCATGGGTTTTTGAGTATTTTCGGCAGATTGTGCCGACTTCATGGCCATGGCAGAGGCCCATGCTCGCTCAGAGCTGGCGAGGAGCAGTTGTACCCATCTCGGACAGGTCAGTGCTATCTTCGCATCTTCTTAGTGAGAGACTTACTCTGCATTTTTGGAGATATTTTGTGCCGTCACTGGAGCTTTCGGAGTATATTTTCTGCCTCGAGTTGCGGCACCGAGCCGACGTCGCAGATTCTGGATCTTGCGGGTTGCTTGGGCATGATAGGCATTGTAGTCCCCTCCAAGAAGAGCCTTGTCGCGCTCAGAGACGAGCGAGGTGGTGATGTTCATGTTCACAGCTCAATCGACCATGCCTGGCTGTGAAAGCGCATAGAATATTGTGTTGGTGATAGTTGAGTGTGAATGTGGGGCAAGCGCAGGGACTGAGAACGCAGGAAACGAAAAGGTTTGGCCGCAGGGTCATCGATGCGTCTCGTACTGCACATTGGCTCTGCTTCACTTTTCTCTCACCTGATCGTCGCTTTCAACGTACTTCCACCTTTCCATCGACTCATTTTGTACGTTTCCGTCTCGCCCAGTCTGATGTTCGTGTCACTTCGAATACAATAGATACTCTCGCCGTCGTCTTCCTTTCCCTCCCAATACTCTGCCTCCCGTCAACGCAATCGGGGCATGCTAGAGCGGACCGCGGCATGCATTGAGCCAGCTTCTCAGCTTTTCCTTCGACGCATTGAACCTCCGGTGCGGACACGGCGCGCACTTGGTCCTTCGTTCTGGAGAAATAGAGGAAATCATTTGGACGTTCCTCACTGGTGGCCATTGTATCTCGAACGAATCCGAGCTTCACGCCATTATGACACCACCCCCGAGTCTTCACTGCTTCACCCTCGACCATGCCGAATAGTTAGCCCCGATGAACACCCCCCCCAATTTCGCTCTCGAGCTTCGAAGCGTGATCGAAGCCCAAAAGCTCCCTTCTCTCCTTCATCACGAGCGTATAGCAGATCAAGCGCCTTCGCCCAAAATGCCAATGCGGCGCTCATTGCTGGGAATGATGCGTCCTTGCAAGCTGGAAGCTCTGTGTTGACAATAAACGCGGCTCAAGATCCACCTGGGAGAAATAGCAATCATCTGGTGACGGCAAATACAAGAAAAGGGGAATCTGGGCCATACTCCTCCGGTTGTTCCAGTCTGGCCGAGTGGCAGCTGCGCGAAATAATCGATGGGACCCGCGAGCTGAAGTCGACGTCGACGGACGCAGTTCTCGATCGTGCATGGATATTATTCAACCAGATCCCAGACCAACGAGCATACGCCACTGATATCTTCCATCTTTTCGCGAAGTCCGGCAGAAAGTTGGATCAGAAGCGCGCTCTGGGCACTTTCAGACTTGTCGATGAGGAGAGCAGAGCGCGTGAGGATTATGAGCGCGCAGTCCGAGTGGCGGTGAAAGTGGACAACTACCGCATTGCTCTTACTATCAATGACCGAGCCACACGGCGCAACCTGCATCAGGGTTGCAGTGTGTTCCTGTTACTTCATGCCGTGTCAAACCAGCTTTGGAATACGGCTAACACAGTATGGAATACCTCTTTCAAAGGGACCTCATTCAGAATCAATCAAACATCACCAACTCGCGTTGCCCTTGTGGAGGAAGTAGGCAACTATCGGGATCTACCACTCGCAATGCACCATTTGGGATCTAAGCTGCGTGAGCGGGCACCGGTCATCATGCAACATTCAGGGACGCTGCAAACCCTGTTCAACGAACTCTTGGCTGCTTTGGTCCGAAATGGGCAGCTTATGAGCATCATTACGCCACAAGGGCTGCAAAATCTATTCGACATTTCGTACGATTTGCGCCGTGCTGTGCCCTCGCTCTACTTTAGTGCTATCAACACCATCAACAAATCCGCCATTAGGCCTGACAAAGGACCACTAGCTGATGCGGTGTACACCAATCTTCGATCAGACTTGCCGGAGATTTCCCCGGGTCCCAGCACATACGGTTCCCTCCTGTCCATTCATACCGAGCAAGGAGCGTCCGCTCAGACATATATTCATTACCTGAATGAATTCGCAAAGTTTCACGGCGTGGCAGACAAGATGAGCTATCAGAAGGTACTATCAGCGCTTGCAGCTCAAGGCGACATTGACGGCGTGCAAGAGGTGTTTCTGCGCCTTTCTCAGACCCATGGGCGTCCCACGGAGCCTGCGTTCTATACACCACTTTTGTACGTCTATGCACGTCTTGGTGATGTTTCAGCCACACAACGAGAGTTCCAGACCATGAAAGACTATGGGGTGGTACCAACGGCGTATGCCTGGAACATTCTCATCTATGCCCACGCGAGATCTCCCCACCCTGAGCAGGCCTTGAGGGTATTGAGTACGATGCAGGCCGAAGGAGTAACTCCGGATGTGTACACATTTACAACCTTGATAGGTGTCTTCGCAAGAAATGGCGATACCCACGCTGTTCTTGATATGCTTGAGAAAGCCCAACAACACCAGGTAAAGGGTTCATATGCTCTCGTCACTGGTTTGGTACAGTCCTATTGTGTCAATGATCAGGCAGATGCTGCGGAGAGGCTTGCAGCGGCAGCCACAACTGCTGCTCTTCGAGGAAACGCTACCACAATGTGGAACTATCTACTGAGACACTATGCTTTCTTGGCGGATTCCAAGAGTATGCTCCGTGTTCAGCAGCGGATGGCTGCACTCGGCGTTGATGCTGACGCCATGACCCATGCTGCCTTCATGACTGCTCTTGTGCTCCTCGGCAAGACCCGGGATGCCGTGCAAATACTAAGGACCCTGAATATGAGCCAAACACTTGCCGCTACACCTTTTCATTATGCCATCATCCTGCATGGCTTTGCACAAGAAGGTGATAGGGATATGGCCAATGTCATCTATCAAGAACTGGTTGAGAAGTTTCCCCGTTTAGGGGCCAGCCCTCGTCTTGCCATGCTCCATCTGCAAGCTCGCCGGAATCTTGTCGAGAACGAGCGACCAAAGTTCGCTACTCAATACCTGGAAGAGATTCTTCATGGACTTACGACGGAAGACCGAGCGAGTCGTCAACCACAGCCTGGGCTCCGCCGCCGGCGCAGCATCGAGGCCGTACCATCGCTCTATGTAGAGTACTTTGTTGACCTTCTCATGAGTAAAGGCCAAGTCAAACGAGCGGAACAGCTTGTCCAGCGATTCGAGACTCTGCACCGATCATCCTACTTACAATTAAGCAGCAGTGCTCCCATGTCGATCCCGCTGCTGTGTGCGCAGTTGTCAGTGCAAGCTGGAAAGCAAGCATGGGATGATGTTGAGGCAATTTGGAGACGCACTCTTGAGCGAGGCATCCAGCTAGCAAAGCGCTCTGGCAAACGCGAAGGGAAACCATCACCTGAGACCAATGAGGACGACAAGACGCACGTGCAGGAGGCCCCAGGATCCCTGCCAATGCCGCCTGTGGGACTGCCAGAAGCTGGACTGGTCTCGCGCGAGAAGTTTACGTTTGGCTCCATGATCCCAGACAGCGCCTCCAATACTTTCCCGTTGGACGAACCTGGCCTCACAATTCTTTACTCGCAAAGACACCTTCTCGAGGCGCCTCTGAGCCGGTACTTGAACACTTTGGCTGTGCGGCAGCTTCAGAATTCTGCTATAGCTCTCGTGGCTAAGATGGAGAAGGTAGGATTCGCATTGACGAGTAAAAACTGGAACATGTACATTCAGACCTTGACGAGGTCTGACGATCCGGAACATTGGCTGCTGGCTTGCAAACTTTTTGAGAGGAAGATGATCGCCCATACTCCACCATGGCCAGTCCTACAACGTGGCGAGTGGCTCCCACCCCAAGAGTCAGAGGATGTACCTTCAGTCCCCGTGCGTCGCAAGATCATCGAGAAGCGAAACCCTGACCAGCTCATGCCGACTTATTACACTGCTGTCCATCTTGCCAGCGTCTTGCTCAAAGCCAGCAGACTTGCAGCAGAGGGTGAAAATAGCACGTACTTGACTATCTGGAGGAAAGCTCCGCTTACGTGCCGTTACATTCGTCGCATGCCTTATCTCAAGGACCGCATTCAAGGGCTCCTCTTGCGCAATAGGAGGATGAGGATTCTACCACCCAGACGTCCTCGCTTACACACAGCACCGGACCGCTCTGGAGTCCTGGGAAGCAGATCACCAGTGGACCATGTGCCCGCCCCGGAAGTAGTCGGCCTAGAGACCGCACTCAAAAGTGTGGCAACTGACGCCAAGTCCTCCGCTGAAATCACGAAGATCCGTGCCATACGCCAAGCCGAGCTCTACGAAGGGCAGATCTCCAGAGCTCAGATCAGTCGAGATGATAGGCGAGATTTGGAGGGAAAAGCGGAGTTCGAGCGCCGAATTGAATACAAGGAGCGAAAACTGCTGCAGATACTGCAACGGATGCGCAAGGATATCTCTCTTTCACGAACTGTAAGCGACATGTATATCGGTCATCCAACGATTCCGGCGAGTATAAACTTGGATCGCACCAGAAATTCCCGTCATGGAGGGCAGACTTTATATGGTTCAGAGTACCAGCACTTGATCAAGGAAGCCCAGACTAGAAAGCTCTTACGTGGGCATCGCAGGGCAGTATTGAGGAGAGTCTTGCGGCGAAAGATTGCGAAGAACAGGACGGTAGACAGGATCCAGGAACACGCAGACGCCTCGCCAGGACAGGCAACACAACATTTTCAATCAAACGGATAAGGTTACAGGGACAACGGGCACTGAAGCAGCCTCCGACGAAACAAGAGGAGATGTTTGACCAACGCCGATCAGAGCGGCCTACCAGTCCACCGCTGAAAGATCGACACGCATGCTTTGGGAAATAGCGGACGCATCAGTCTTGCGAGCAGGGCAGGACCACTTGATCAATGAGCCATGAGGTGCAGTTGTTGACAGAGAGTGTCGGCCGCTGCGAGCTCCTACAGAGCACTCTGTAATTGCGGCCACCATATAGGAATTCTATAGGATATGCAAAATCGGACACTATCTGCGGCTTCACTTGTGGTAACGAGTACCGTACCGCGTACGGAGTGGAGACAATTCAAACCTTGTTTGTAGTCATTTTGTTGCTTCGGCCATGTTATAAAAGTCCTGATCAAGCCTTGTGGCCAAGCTGGCGCGAGGTTCCTGAGACTTCTCCCGGACATTCGACGACAGAGATGCAACGAGTATCCCCAAGGGGTACGAGGTACTTAATGAAGTGTGGAAGAAATCGGTCATGACATTCCCATTTAATCTTCGAGACCGTATATTTGGCTGCGATTTCCCGCCAAGATTCGCAGCATTACAATTATGAAGAGTGCTGCAATTCTCCGCTGCCTCACTTACAACTTCGACCAGTCTGACTTTTCACTTCAATTCCCTGTTGTACCCACCGCGGCTATCCCGTGCAGAGCAATGTGTCAATGGTTGCCTCTTTGTTCAATGGAACGTGAATGAGCGTCGCCTGATCGTCCTACCACACCTTCCTCTTCCCGCTCTACAAGTGGAATGTCTGTTTCCTCGATGCAGGCCCTAATAGTGTCAAGATGTTGATGCCTCTCAGAAAACGGCGGCGCTCCGATAGGGAGGCAGGCTCGCATTCAGGAGGCAGCATGTCGACTGGCCGTGGACGACCGATGAAACACGCCTCTCTGCTGAAACCATCTCGCAAGGCTCAAACGCAGCAAGCCGAACTCATGCATAGACAATTGCATACTGATGCGCCTCCTCCCAGAGCCAACACACTGTCCACGTTAGAGTCTTTACCCGTCGAAGTTTTCGAGCAGATCTTCTTCCACTGCTTGGAGCTGAATCTTCCCAGGGCGTCGCCATACCTCGCTGGAGCTCTGTCACGGCCCGCGATTTACTCTGCCCTCATACTGTTCGCCTACTATGAATCCGGATCAGTGCTGAGCCAGGTCGAAACTGAGCACTTCCTGCCCGCTACCTATCGAAGAATCACCAGGGGTGAACGGGTTCGGTTGCAAGAGGGTATTCTCCGTTGTCGATGGTTCACCTTGGAATTGTTTGAGTCTACCTTGCCAGCACTAAGCCGGCTTACAATGTTCGAATGTTGGCACCGCGAGAGACGGATACTAGAGACCATGTTCGAGCAACGATTGCGTCAGACCGAAGCTGCCTTCCGCCTTCTCGAGCCCGCTTGTCTCTTGCCAGCATTGGACGATAAGCTTGGGATGGAAGACTATTACAAGGCGAGGAACAGCTTTTGCAGTGCGGGAAGTCAACACGTCGGACTACCCCAAGGAACGAGCATTGGCCATGAAAATCAAGCGGCCCTGAGTACCGGGGACAGTTTAGAGCCCTTCGTCGGGCCCGTGAGCAAAGACGGCTATCTTCCTTTCATTGTCACAGCGACTTCTCGGCACGAAGACGGCGTACCCACTAGTAATGAGGGCCGAACTATACTCGCAGTACGTGCTCTCCCGGTGCACATATTGCGAGGGGCTCCATGGACAGACACGAAAATCAAATTGCTCCAG
Source organism: Phialophora expanda (assembly GCA_016109585.1). Lineage (NCBI taxonomy): Eukaryota > Fungi > Ascomycota > Eurotiomycetes > Chaetothyriales > Herpotrichiellaceae > Phialophora > Phialophora expanda. The sequence goes on from JADWPR010000029.1 coordinate 245,716, forward strand.
TATTTTCGCCAAGGCTTGCGCTACCAAAGTTGGGAACGGACCCTGTTTATCTCGCCGGAGGCTTTGTTTGACGGCATGGCCAGTGCAATAGCGGAAGGGAATGAGAAGGCTCTGCTGGTCCTGCTGGAACTGCATGCCACAGTTGTCAAACATCCAGCCTCCACCTACATGGTCAGACTCCGTGAGGGGGTCATCAATCCCCCACTCAATATGCTGCCGCTGAGATTATTTCATCTTGTTTGTGAATTGGAGGCGTCGACGAGACTCATGTCCTTGCTTCTTCGGGGTGGTGTCGAAAGCATCCCCTACGACGACAAAGCACTTACACGCTGGGCCATGCACATCAAAGCCGAGTCATTGTCGGACGAAGAAAGAACTATGGCAGAATGGCTCTTAGGGTACATGGAGGATATTAAATCTGCTCATGCTGCACACGTGTACCCGGACCCAGCCGGATTGACATTCACCAAAGAGATCGGCTATATCTGTTGGGGCTCGCCGACCTCGTTTCTATGGGCGTTAAATCCGACCAATGCACTTGACGATGAATAATACTTGGCCACGTCAAGTGAGACGGCGCTCAATGACCATTAATTTCAGATGCACTAGGACAGCTTCAATTCTTGTCATCCGGGCACGAAATTAAGGCGCAACAAAGTGTATTTGCTAATGATACCCAATTAACAGCTATGAAAGCATACTTCGAAGGCCGGACAGCTGGGAATGGCTGGAAGAGTTATCACTCACAGTGTGCTGGGCAAAAGGAGTTCAGAGAAAATGCTTTATTGATTGATGCCTGCCTTTGTTTGTCCATACTTGTCTTCTTCTAGACGCTTTCGAGTGCTTGAAGAAGTCCACGCTCTGCTGACTTTCACCGCACTGCAATCCCCCCGACCGCAATCCACCTGTCTAGGTTCAGCTTGTTAACCCTGTCCAGGGCCTAACAGCGTTCCCCTTGGAGGACTAGGGAACCCTGGTGGGGGCCAAGCCGTTGTGTTCGACACACGAGTATGAAGAGGAAGGCGACTCCATCGGTGTTCGCAGGGCACACACCCTCCTGCTACAGTCAGTTGGGTAAGATGATGTCGGGTTGAGAAGGCCCTTCAAACTAAACCTTCGTTGATATCCAATCCCCGAGGTGGAAACTACTAAGACAACTGCGGGGTGTGTTAGGCTCATATGGGGGGTTGGCCCAAGAAGGATGCTGCTCCTCTGGCTCTCGGTGGTTGCCGCGCCTCGAGTCCAGCTCCAAGACTCCATACGCGGTCTCGGAGTTCTGTGTGCAGGGAGAGATATGGGTGGCAGGGTTTCGAACACGCCTGCCTCAGCCGGAGAGCTAACGTTGATCCTTCGCATCCGGACATTTCGTACAGTTTCGCCAGGGAGCCGGGCCCGTCCAATCGCAGGAAGCAGTGCGGGGTCACTGTCTTCGCCTCGCCTCGCCTCGCCGCCACGTTTAGGAATCTCACTGTTGGTGCTGTGGTGCCTCGCAGTCAATTGACAGTAGCGCCCTACGGTGACAGGTGACAGGTGACAGGTGACGGGCGACAGCGCTCGGATCTTCACAGCACCTTCCTTCTTCATCGACCAGCAGCCGAGTTTGCGAGTCTGGACAGTACGTCGGCAACCAGGCGGTATCGCGTGTCGGTTCGAGACTGCACAGTGGTGCTTTCGAGCCCGCAGGAATAAATACCAATTTTTCTCCATGTCCGAGATCCACAGCCACGAGGCAGATGAAATTTGATCTCGGTTCAACCTCGACGTTTGACCACGACCAAGGCGGCAGGCAGAGCTGGTGCAGTGCAACAGCCCGCTGATCTCGTGAAAAGCGAGGAACAACCAGTCACAGGGACAGAGCCAGTTTTGATATTGATTAGACCCTGGGTAAGTGATCGCCACGGTCGCGTCGCCTAGTTGGACAGGAGGTGACTCAGGTCGTCTTCAGCGGCCGAACAAGGGGAGGCCTGACTAGCTGGCCGGTAGGCTGGCTGGCTACAGTACCCTTGGTTCACGATCCACAATCACAATCAACGTTTACGAAACACGACTACATCTCTGGTGTTCGAGTACCATCATTCACGATGCAGCTTCTCGAACTTCCCAATGAAATACTAGCCCGGATCATTATGTTCCACGACACCGAGAGTCCGTTTGATATCGGGCTGCTCGAAAAACCGAAGTCTGGACTAGGCCCGCGAGAGACCGACGACGGGATACGGTTGACGAGCGTTCCCGCAGGGTCGAACAGGCAAAACACGCTGAAGAATCTCACGTTGACGTGCCGGCTCCTTCGTGCGCTCGCGCTTCCTGTGCTCTTCAAGCACGCCGTCCTCGATCCACTACTGCTAAGCGACTTTCTAGCCTTCCTCAAGAAGCAGAGCCTTTCGCACCAAGTGTCGAGTCTGGTGGTCCACGTGTCTGGGCACTATAACCACATCCACCCCGCGTGGTGGGCACGGCTGTTGAACGAAGTCCCAGCAACGCGCTTTAGCGTCGTTGCGCCGCCCGAGGTGTTCGCCGAATTGGCGAGCGTGCATTCATGGAGCAACGATGCCTGGGCATTCGATATGCCGTTGCAGGTGCTTAGATTCGACCAGAGCCCAGAAGCCGCGCGGGTGAAGATCGACTACGACAACTTGCCGAATTTTCTGGTGGGGCGCCCGTGGGAGAGGATGGTGTACAACGAAGGGTCCAGCCTTTCGGCCTACACGACGTACGAATTCTTCCTGCGCAGGACGCCGTCGCTTCTGACGGCGCTCCACTTTAGCAGTTCCGCGGCGGGGGAGACCCTGTTCGCAAACCTTCTGCATTTCGACTTTATCGCCATTTTCCCCTTCTACAACCACGTGGACGAAGTGCTGAAGTGCATCCGAAAGATGAAAAGACTGCAGCGACTGTTCGTGAAATTGTGCCCAGAGCCCGGGAGCACGGCGTTTAATGACGAAATGGAAGTTGCGGATGGAGCGCTGGACGTCCATGACCCGTGGAACGAATGCGAGACATCGTGGATGCTGATCGCTCATACTGTCCTCTTCTTGACGATCGAGGGCGAGCTCCAGGAACTTCAAATGGACGACGTGAAGATTGAAGGGTTGAGACAGAATCTAGAAACGGCCCTTAACGATCGTCTCCACGAACGGTGGCGCTACCCGGAACAAGGTTCCGGCATCTGGCACAGAAGCATTCGCGAAGGCCAGGGGGGGCCCCGCGAAAGAGTTCCGGCCTGAAGGCGGCATGCTTGGGTGGGCTGACAGCTTTGGGGAGGTTGGCGGGAGCGTTTCTCACCATGATGTCAGCGGCTGGGTCTGGCCGTTGGTATTTGTCTCGGGATTTTGGGGATGGCAGATAAGCCAGCCACGGATCCTTCATGTCAGAAGAGGTCCAGTCGGTTCCGTGGCAATGCCTTGGTGTCTGTATGATATGTTTGCACAGGGCTCAAGCGGCCTGCCTTTATAGCAGAGATGGCACCTACGGAGACCGCCAGAGGATCCCAGATCAGTGATACATACCACCGATAGCGCCTCGACCCGGCAGGGGTGCGAGCAAATCGTCGAGGCCCGGAAACTTTTCACGCTCGATCTCCTCAACGGGCAAAACCCAGGCCAATCACAGGTGCCCCGGGGGGAACAGGTTTCCGGCATAGTTTTCAACTGCAGGCCACCCCCCCCACTAGGATGCAGCACGGCCTGGCGCGCAGGAGGGAGTCCGCGGTCCTGGCCACCGATCGCCCAAACATACACCGATACAAGACAAGCATGGGGAATCGCAGATACGGACAAGCTGTCCTCCATCCGCTCAGATGTGTGCGAACGTAGTAGCGTTCTGGCAGCGCCCTCTCATGCGCCGGACCCACCGACTATCACACGTGTGGGCTGATCAACTGGCCCTCCGCTCTCGCGCTCGCCCAATCAGACGGACGGGGATGTACATCTCCAGCGACCCCCCTTTCAGGCGCTTGTTGGGAAGCCCACACCAGGGATCGTCTGGGTGCTGCATTCCCTGCTTTCTAATTCTGCGACTCCGACCCGGATAGCCTACGCAGCCCAATTTAGGAAAAAGCGGCTCAATTCTCTTGAATGAGACTGCCTCGACCTCAGGACACCTTCAGTCGACGCTCTCAAAGTCAGCGATTCGATTATCGTCGAGCTGCCATCACCCTCCTGGGCAAAGTTTCCGCGCGAGTCAGGTCGAGGTAGAGAGTTACAGGCGTAACACCTCACCGGGAAGCCGCGAAATGGGCATTCACGCATGAGGAAAAAATGCGAGCAGCGAACGAGATATGCCTTCACCTCCGAGGCATCTGAGCACCCGCGCACTGAAGCCAGCCAAGGAAACCCATTCGGCAAAATCACCATCGGTGAAGAAAAAGGCGTCAAGCATCCGAGTCTCAGCAGCCTGCGAGGCATGCAAGAAACGTAAAACCAAGTGCTCCGGAGGACCGGCACCTTGTCAGCTTTGCGAAACGCTTGGAACCGAGTGTGTCATTGACCTGTCTCTTGACATGAGACGGAAAGCGGCCTTCCAGAGGACGATCGACGAATCGAAAAACTGCCAGGACGCGCTGAATGCTTTGCTCGACGCCGTTCGCGAGGGACCCTCGCCGCGGCTTGATGCTCTGTTCGACCATGTCAGGAGCGGCGCTACGAACCAGGAAATCACCGTCGCCCTCCAGCACCAGCTGAGCCGGTCCGGAGATGAAAACGGATCCGAACCCATGTTGTCACAGGCCAATGGCGCCGACTCGGCGCTGGAGGACGTCAAACCTGGCAAGAGCCCAGCCGACATGTCCAGTCTCGGGTCGGCAGGACCCGAATCTGGCAGGGGCAAGACGGACGACCCCGGGCTCATGCCCATTTCCACATTGCTCTTCTCGTTAAAGAACTCTTCCGGGACCCAGGGAGAGGCGGTCCTGCGACGATTCCTGGCGTTCCGGGCGGGAGAGAAAGAGAAAGCCAGCCTGTCGACTCGGCTGGCAGACGGCAAAAGCCCTGGGGAAGGAGCAGGCCCCGGCACAAGTTCGCCGAGTGTAGCTGAGCGTGCCATGTGGCACCCAGTTCTACACGTACGATCGCAGAGTAGTCGCGGGGAAGCGCGTCCGCAGGTAAAGCCCTGACCTTAATTCATTGTGCCAAAGACGAGACGAGGAGAATGGGCGCGATGGGCTCTGCAGCCGGGAAAAATCAAGATAGCCTCGCGCATTCGGACGCAGATCCTGCTACCCGCGCTGGGGATGACACGTCGACTAACGATCAGCAGTTCACGAAGTTCGAGCCTCCGTTGAGACGGTTCTCCGAAGGGGGTCCCGCCCACGGCGACCCTTCGCAACCGCTCCACTCGAACTCCCCGTCGCCGGCCCGAGGCCTCTCGAGACAGAGTTCGCAAAACCCCATGATCAACACGGACCTGTCGTTGGGTGCGTTGACGGTCACGTCATCACCGGTCACGCCATACCTCGAACTGGCCACCAACTTTCCCTCGGGCCAAACGCGACAGAACGAGTGGGATCTGTGTGTGGCGCAGGAGGACCAGGTCACGAGGCTCCGCATCCCCAGGCACCTCGTCCTACCCCTGGTGATCCCTGACGACTCATCGATGAGCCGGACATACACTGACTACCTGTTCGGAGCGCGGCGCATGCTCGAAAGCGGCGTCCCCGCGTCCGACGTCCTGGGCCATTCCGACCGAGTCGTCGTCGACCTGTTCTTCCGCCCTCGGGGGGTGAACGACAAATTCGACTGTGCTTCGTGGGCGTGCGAGGTGTCCCGAAGTTATGAGACCGATGTCTTTGTGCGCTTGGCTACAGCCTGCTTGCTCACGCATATGATGCGAGTGAGTCGAGTCCCGCCAGAAGTCTCCATGCATATCTTCCCACGCAACGTAGCTAATATTTTCGTCGACGCAGTGGCATCTCGTACCTACGCTAGAGAACTACCAAAGGATCCCAGACATGATGAAGCCGACACCCTCACAGTGCATGATCCCGCACATCGGCGCCATCGACACGATCCCCCTGTAGGTCTTCCTCTCGCCCACCATTGTGCGTGACTCCTTACCACATACACACACAGAGGAAAAGCTGACTCCGCCGGTAGACCCCCCGTGAGAGATGCGGCCATCAAAAACCTTCGCGACTGGCTCACCCCGCTGATCGAAGCAGAATGGAGCGTCAATTGGCCTCACCCGGTCGATATGGCCGTCGAGCATGACTCGTTGACCGGCACAACGGTATTGACACAAATGTTCCACGACCATGTGACCAAATACGACAACTGGACTGTGGCGGCACAATTCCTGAACGCCTTTCCCGAGGTCGCAGGCCAAATCAGGCTACACGAGGAACGGTGACCAACGAAGCCCACGCGCGACGGGGTGGAAGACTGCGCTCCCCCACTTACTTTTCCTGGTCAGAAAACCCAAAACAAACATGTACACAGTACACCGGTCCAGAGCCTGAGCAGTGGGTGTTGTGGACTGGGAAAAAAAATCCGCTGCGCCCGCCGAAAGGTGTGCACACGCAATATGCGTATCAAGAGACGCGGGTGGTGTGTGTGCGGGCATGGAATTCGTCACGCGACCCAACGGGAGCGATGCCAACGCAATGCGTGGAGAATGACTTGCGTGGCGCGTGATGAAAGAAGGGCGTCCAGCGCGACCTAGGAGTACGAGTACAAAGTGCGCAGTGCAGGGTAATGGTTCCCTCATCCAGAGACAGGAGGATGGATGGGAAATACTGGTAACGTAAAAAGGGTGTGGAAGGAAAGGCAAGGCAATAGGCAGGTCAAAGGGAAACACGAATGAGATAGCCATAACCTGTACGCCAGTGTGGTGGATACTGATACTGATACGAGTATTGATACGAGCGCCCGTGTTTACGCAAACAAAGGTGCGTGAAAGTCTAGGATCGCGGACGGAGGATCAGTGCGGGTATCTAGGACTGCGCCCTCGTCGTTCGAGATCAGAGATCAGAGATCAGGAGATCAAGGTCAGGGTCAAGTTCTAGCAGGCGAACAAGAAACACGAAAGGGGAAACAAGAAACATGAACGCCAAACACGAATCATTTACTCCGGACTGGTTACAGTACAAGACATAGACACGCACTTGCACGACGCGGCGCGTGACGCATTTCGGTCATCGCAGTTTGGATTGACCCTGTCATGTGACCTCTCGCCACGGCATAACGTTGATCCGTCCGTGTCGGTTGGTGGCGCCCGTGTGCGTGACGCGCAGGCCGTCCTTCTGCCTGAGGCAATAAAAGTTCTTGCATCACATTGCCACAGCCACACAGCCACACGGTCCCGGCGCCCGCCTGGACTGCAGCCTTGGCTCGTTCGTCCTTGGTTCTGACTCTCGGTGGCGACGCAGGCTTGGTCGAGGCAAAGTCAAACTCAGCTCCCCTCAACGCGCACACGCGGTCGAAACGAAACGAAATGAAACAAACTGGGCGCCAAACTTGAGGTGCATAATGCACCAGCTCTGCCTCGAACACGTAGTTGAATGCGTAATCCGTATTGCATAGTGCATAATACAATAAAATGCGATGAGACGTGAGCATTACCCGGGTATAGCTCGGTCCAGCACCCGTACTCTGCATGGGAGTACCAAGTACAAGTACAAGTCCGGGGAACAGGACGAACGAGTACTTGATACGTAGTTACAGAACAAGTCCTCCCACACTCGTACGAGATCCTTCCGACTCACGAGGGTACATTTCATACTTACGAGTACCGAGTACTCGGTAGGCGACCCCGAAAGTACTCGCAACTACTCGAACTAGTAGCTTAGCTTAGGTTAGCTTATGTAGGTCCGGTCAAGTCAGGCCAGGCATACAGACCAGGCAGAGCAGGTCAAGGTCAAGGTCAAGGTCCTGTGCCTGTCCCTCGTACCGAGTATTCTGCCAAGTTCCTATTCGAGGTAATACTCGGTGCGAGGTACTATTTTGCGTCTGCCTGGGATCCTTGTCGCAGCACCTCGCACCTCGCGTGTCGCCTTCTGGGACTCTGGGGATTTGGTCCCAAAAGTTCCGGACACGTTTGACGTCCGCGCGCCCTGTCCATTACACTGTAGGTACCGAGGACACTGTACACTGTACTCGCGCTGTACTCGGTACATTATACCACTCTACTGAAACATGCTGTACTATACCGAGATGCGCCGGTGTGTCATGATGGTATGACTCACCCCTCACCATCACGGCTGGTTGTGGTTTGTTCTTTCTTGAAACGACAGAGGCCCGACGAGAGCGACGGGGTTGGATCGGGAAATGCAGTGAGCTACGTACGCTACGGACGCTACGGCATGGGCATAGGCACAGATATAGACGCAGGCACAGATATAGACACATGCACATACGTGGGTATTAATACCGTCCTCGGTACGAGGTATCTTACTATCTATTCTTCTTCCGTCAACGGAGCAGAGACCTTTCCTGGGTATGGGATGTGAGAGATGTCTGACCAGGGTACCTCGTACGCAAGGTACAACAGTACAACGGTACCAAAGTGGAGGAGGATCCAGGATAAGTACAAAGATACAAGATTACATGAGAGCGCGTGCGCGCGTGAGGTATGTGTATGTGTATGTGTGTGAGTGTGAGTGTCGTTGGTATCGTCAAGGATTTGCTCATATCCATCCATCCCCATAATAAATCACTGGCCAATGCATGATGCGCTTTGGATGCGGTGCCCACTGTTCCCAAACGCCAATAACGAAAAAACCAAACCAAATCAATAGTACCCAATACTCATTCATCCAACGCCACCCCCAGGCATCCGCGTCTGCATGTGATAGATGGCCTGTGGTGGCAACGAGCGGAGCAGGTTCTGGAGGCGATGAATCTCGGTGGCTTGGCGGCGAATGAATTCTTCCTTTTGTCGGATCTCTTCCCGGAGATGTTGGATCAATTGGCTCTCGGGCGTTCCGACCATGGCGTCCATGTCGATCGTCTGTGCCACGTTGCTGCCTAATTGCTGCTGTTGCTGCTGATGCTGTGCCTGCACATCTGTGGCGGTGGAGATTCTCCGTCGCTTGGCAGATGGTTCCTGCGAGACCGTCGTCGTCGCCGTCGCGGCCTCACCGGCGTCGTGGTCGGACATTTCTTCCAGGTGGCGGCGCCGCTTGTGCTCCTCGAGGTTCTCCTTGCGGGTGAAGCCAGTGCCGGAACTGCGGTTACAGTTGGGAAATGGACAGAACAGCGGCTGCTTGGTCGACAGGTGCATCTTGTGGACTTCACGCTGGTGCCTCAGGAGGCCGCCCGAGTAGGTGAAGCCTGGGTTGAGCTCGCATCCGGATTCGCGACACTTGTACGGCCGTTCGTGCCGGTCCATGTGCTTGTTCCATTCGCAGACTCTCTTGAACGTCTGGTGGTTCTTGCCCCGGCAGTTGACGTGGTCGCAGAACATCTGGCCATGTTCGTCGCGGGGCGGTGATCTCGTGCGCCGGAATGCTCCCTGGACTTTGATCGGGGCGGCGGCGGTGGTGGTGATGGTGGTCTCTGCCAGCGACGACGACGACGGCACCGCAAGCCCATCGGCCATGACGAGGTGCGCGGCGGTCTTCGTGTCGGGGCAGGTGGTCGATATGTATGTTGGGTCGGTGTCGCTTGGAGGCGAAACTGGATAGCTATCCCTCATGATCATGTTGACGACCGGGGCAGAGAGCGGAAAGCGAGGTTGGTCGTCGTGGGGTAGAGCTCTCGGTATAAGCACGGAGTGAATCGCCGACAGGTGGTCTCAAGCGGCCGACATGGCAGCAGGAGGTACCGTGCTTCTTCGCCCAGGGTTATATGGAGACCAGATGGCATGCAAGATCTGTCGTCGCCTGCAAGGCTGTGTATCATGATGATTCGAAAGCGTAGGCACTCAGGAGGCTAAAGTACACGCTAGACGCCGCGCGGTGGTTCGAGTGGCCTTTCCGATTAGCGACTGTGAGCCAGCGAGTCATGCGCCACAACAGGCAAATCAGGCCGAAGACCGTTGGCGAAGAGAAGGGCAAACATATATGTCAGTGAATCACAGGGCCGCTTACCCATCAGCCGGGGTGGTGCCTGACTGACGTGGGAGCCTTGGGGGAGCGAGGGTGTGTCGTGCCATTTTGGGTCGCAACACCGCACGCCCGCCCGCCCCCCCTCCCCGTTTTGGCTTTCACATGACGAGGGCGTGTAAAGTGTGAGGTGGTCGGAACGGGGGGGGGAGCGTTTCTGTGGCCTCAGGATCCGCTGATGACTCACCTATTTTGGGTCCAGAAGCATCTGACGGTGCAATGAAACCGGGGGCATGGTGCGAGCAAAAGTTCCCCCAACCGTGCGCGCCATATCTCGTGGAATATTGCTTTGGTGACTTTTGCGGAGGTACCAAGGCAGACACGCCGCACAGTCTCGCCACTAGCAAAGCGCGTACCGAGGCTGGCGAAGTGAAAATGCATTCAGAGAATCGCAGGCAGCGAATCTGCATCCAGGACACATGCGATTGGATGGAGCCTGTGCCGTCGAAAGAAATAGGAAAATGGCTGGCAAGACGCGGCCTACCACCTCGCTGCGTCGTCGCACCCGGGCAGGGATTGTCATAGGGCCCGAATGTATTCGAGTGCCCCAATCGTAAGCTGGGGACGAGCTTTTGAGAGCTTCCATCGTGGACCAGAAATGCCACAAATCTTATTGATAACGTGGGATCAGCTCGAGGGGCGAAACCTGCACGACCACATTGAGGCGCAGGCTGCTGATCTGCCCCGACAGAGCCGGAGAGCCCGTCAGCCCGTCCTTGCTCCGAGCATATATTAAAGCGCATGACCCGAGCGCCCTCACGCGCTCGGCTTGTTTTATGATCAGGTTGTCATCGGGCTTGGAGAAGACATATTGGGGGGTCGCACGAAGGAGGGACGAGGTCGAGATATCGAGCCGATCATGCACGTAGCCGGCCCTTGCTTACAGCATGCACTCCCTCCTTGTCCGCTTTAGTCTGCATGTTGGCAGAACGCCACCTGCGTGGCTGATGCAATGTGGATGGCCGCGGCGGTTGGAGCGTCTGCCCCGAGGTTATATATACACTACAAATGATTCCATTTCGATGATTACGCTGTCCAAGGTCGACATCTGGGTCTCGTCGAATGTGGGAGCTTCTCACCGGCGTCTGGGGGAGTGATGGCGGCAGGGTTTCCTCGCCCAACGCTGTGAGACGGCCCGTGTCTTGCTCTCTAAATATAGTCTTTAGCTATTTCCACGCGCACAGACGTGAGACCTATTTCTGTAGGTAAGCCGTCTCATCGTGCCGTAGGACTTCTTCGTTGTACCCTCCTGCGGAAAACATGGACTGCGTTTGCTTTGCATCGGACCCGGCCTGGACAGCAACTGCATCGTAAAATCTCTGAAGGCCCTTGCTCCGTTTCGGTCGCGGTCGCTCTGTCACTCTCCTGGAACCTCAAGCGTTTGTCCTTACGTGTCAACTCACGGCGAAAACAGTAAGCAGGGCTGTGCATTGGCTGCAGCACGTTTGCTGAAATGGCAGATCGCCATGCAAACCATGCTTGCTTGCGATGAGAAAGCGAAAGCTGAACTCTGTCAATCATTCTGAGGCACCTTTGGCCTGCTAACACCGCCTTGAAACAGAGTGGGAAGGAGGCTCGAGATCGAGTGAAGAGCAATTGGCAGGATAAGTCACAACCGAACCACCCACGACGGAGCGGTCCACATTTGGGCTGCTTGGTTGATGTTGCAGAGTCCAGAACCAATCGGCTGCAACAAAAAAAGGATCACAAAAGGGCCCCAAAGTGTGCGTCAACGGGCCTCCATGTGTGTATTTAACCAAAAGGACCGTGCTGGAATGAAGCAACAAAAGCAATTGCGCCAGCGCCGCACGGTACATGCCACGCGCATAGACGATGCACCTTGGTATACCATCGCAGAGGCACAAGATTCGCGGGCATCACAACGTTCTGAAACTCATTCGGTGCCCTCCTATCAGACTGCGCCACGCTTTGCTGACGACAGCTCACAGGTTGCGCTCCTATCCCACCTCTGACACCATACAGAAGCACCCGAGATATTCATGGCCGAACGCGACACACGTGGCTTGTCAGGTTCCCGGTCCTACGCCTTGCTCGATTGCGTTGCCGACACAAAGGAAACCAACGAATTCGTGCAAATCAGACAAAGAGTCGGGTGCTGCAACAGACATGTCGCAAACCCGGTACGGTTTGGGCATGAAGGGTAGGGCAGTGGTTCCCAGGTTCGAAGTTGTGATATTGGGCAAATTGATTTGACCGGCTCCATGACGGAGGACGACGAGACAGCTGTCCTGTTGCAGTGGCAACATGAAAAATGTCACTTGCTAGATGCCGCGAACTGAGGTATTTCCGATTTACAGTCCAAGCCGCAGGTCATGAGCCAGTAGGGCTCGACACTTTGACCAAGGTTGTTAGCCAGCAGGTACGGTTGCAAAGCCATCATATCGAGCCAAGAGCATTGGAATTGGAATTCTCATTCAACACGGGACGCGTGTCTGATATCAGCACCATCCCATACTGCCCACAGTATGCCAAACACGATAAGAATATTAAGGTCAAGCAATAGAAAAGCGCCTCATGCGCCAGTCATGACTTGCTGGACCCTGGGATACACATGCACCAGCCGTTCCCAAAACTCCGGATGGTCCGTCATGGCGACTTGTGGATCCCAAGCCATTGCGACGAAGATGGTGTCGATCCCTGAACCGATGGGGGTGGTAAACGTCTGACAGATCTGGAGTCCGATCAAGAAAGCAAACGCCATGATGACAGGCGTGAAGGTTCTGCCGTCGTTGTAGGCAGGGTTAGTGTAGTCCAGGTATAGGTATGCCAGGAGGGCGCAGAGGTAGGCGACGAAGATCGATCCCATCGTCAGGACAGGACCAACGAGACAGTCGTTCACCAAAGCATCCACTCCTCGGTTCTTCATCATGGTCCAAGTATCTTTGGCCGCGGGGATATATGCCTTTCCGTACAGAGCGATGTGCGAGAAGGCGTATCTGTTGATGAATTGCACAAGCCAGTCCAAAAGGCCGATAAAACAGCCAAGGATGCAGAACATTATCGTGCCAATGATATTGCCTTCGGAAGCTTCCTGCTGTTGAGCAATGCTGCAGGCTTGCCGGAGCATGTTGATAAGAGCAACAATCAAGCTGCCGAAAGAGATGGAGCCAAATGAGTAAGTCGTGGCTCGCCTGAGAGCCCCAGATGTGGCCCCTCGAGGGATGCCGCCTGGTTTGCCCGCGCAAAAGTACCAGGAACCATAAACCCCTGCGACGGTCGTGTGGATTGTGTTCTTCAACCATTCCGAGATCCAGTACCCTGCAAATGTGACGAAGACCACCAAGCCGATGACTTTGCCACTTGAGCAACCTGCGGCAGAGCACGATGGATTGCTGACGTTGCCGGAACTGCTAGGCATGTACGAGGTATAGATGGCGACCAGTGTCGCAGAGAACCAGGCAGCAAATGCCACACTAGCAAGCCCCCCGATGAAGCTGACCCAGAACACGTGCACTCTTTTCATTTTTGCAATATCCATGGCCTGTTGCAGCATGACGACGGCGAAGGGAATTCTTGGGATCCAGCTGATGAAACAGATGACGGCAAAGACCGCGAAGATGGCGAAGACGATACCGGCTCCCCACAAACGCCGATACAGGTAGTAGACAGCAGTTCCTATCGCCAAGGCGCAGTTTAGGATGCCAGTGAGCCATACGAACTGTTTGGTGAAGGCCCGAGCGGCAAGAAAATAGGCCCATGAGAAGACAAACCCGACACACAGGATGAATGCGAAGAGAACGATAGTATTGGTGTTCAACGAGAAATCATTGTTGCCTCCGTAGATCCCTCCGCCGTTGAACGTGTGGTACTTCGAATATCGATAGAGGGTAAGGCCAGAGACGGCGACGAAGCCACAGAAGGTTGCGATAAACTGTGTTCCTTTAGCGCCCGGGACATTTAGAGAAGCTCAAGTGTTTCGTATGCTCACCAGTAACCCGGCCCACAGATCATTGAATTTGGGCTTTTGAATTTTAAAGGTCTCCTGGAAGCTCTGCTTGTCGTCTTGAGGTGGAACGAAATTCTGGCCGTAGGTAGGGGGCTGCACATTGTACTTGGCCTCGTGGGATTGATAAGGCTGCTGGGGCGGTGCGTAAGGCTGTCCATACCCCTGCGGAGGCCCACTGGGAGGAGGATATTGTTGATAACCCGACTGCTGATATTGGGCTCCATCCATGTTCTGGTTGTAATAATCCGCTGCTTGACCTTGGTGAGCCATGACTGCGACGCCCTTCGAGGATAGCGGACGGTGCAGAAGGCGTTTCCAGGACACGAGTAAACAAATGGCCGCGTCCTTTAACAGCGCAAGCGTGGAAGAGAAGCGCAGCTGTAAAACATGCCGTGGAAAAGAGACGGAGAAGATGAATTAAACCGCTAGAACTCGGAGCGAACCTCCAATGGCAAACACGGAGTATGATGTCGACAGTTCGAGAGCAAGCAATTTGTGAATTTGTGTTTTGCGGGCAGGTTCAGCTTGCATGCCTCTGCCCACACGCGTCAAGCCGGCAACGCGCGCCCATCATTGGACGCCCAGCAGGGCTCCCCACCCAATAGACCAGGGACGCACCCTCGCTAACGACGCCATCATCTGAACCGTACGCCCGCCGATTCGCTTCCTGCGCCCATCCAGTTAGAGAGCAGCGCGTGGCCCCAGTCAGACAACGCACCCGCAGGTTCTTTCGCACTCCCTCCACCTGTCCATCCCCGCCATCTGTCCAGCTCGGGACTTTGTTCATCGTGTCAGACTGTTTTCTTCACCACTTCCCTTAGCATGTCGTCATGACCTCGAATGTCTTCTCCCGTCGAAGAGACACCTTGGATCTCTGGGGCATGTGCTCATAGGCGTGAGGTGCTCGTCTGTGCCTCCACGGGCTTCGCCTAGCAACACCTGAACTCGGCCATCCTCTCCGAACTTGTCATTGTGCGCGTGTCCGACAACACTGCTAGGATGGGGACATCGCGGGCAGCAGAATGCTTCGCGATCGCCTTTTTGGCTGTCTGTTGTTTGCCAATCTCGACATTTATTCTCTGTCTCAATTATTTATACCTGTCCCTTTTCCGACGCAATCCGGTCCACAAACACCTCAGGAATGTGGCCGGCTTTAAGCCCAAGACGCTTCTTATCACAGGAGTCAACACCCCCCATGGACTAAAACTGGCAAGAGCTTTTCATTATACTGGCCACAGAGTTGTGGGCGCGGATTACGAGCCTGGGTTGCTACCTGTTCACGTTCGGTTTTCAAATGCGTTGAGCCGATTTCACAGATTGCCATGTGAGACTCCGGGTTTCGAGGAGGACAGATACGTCGCCAGTGTCGTGCACATCATCGAGCATGAAGATGCCGACCTCTGGATCAACTGCTCAAATAGCGCAACTCGCAGCATGGAGGCACAAGCGAGAGATGCGGTCGAACAGCTCACCAAGTGCCAATGCTTCGCTCTGCGGCCGGAAAATATGCCGTACTTTGCCAGCCGAGAGGCATTTCTCAAGTACTTAGCCAGTCAAGGACTGCCGGTTCCCGAGTCATATCAAGTCACATCACGAGCCGAGATACACAACGTGCTAAGTAAGGCACGGGGAAGCCGCAGATATCTCCTCGAGAGTCTTGACCAAAAAGAGATCCATGCCAACACAGCCAGAACGATGCTTCCGAGCAGGACCATCAGTCAGACATATGACGCCGTCTCACGTATAAGCATCGCCAACACTACGCCTTGGAAACTAGAACAGGACATCAACGGACTTGAAAGGTACTCTACATTTGCGATAGTCGTTAGGGGGTCGCTCAAAGCCTTCGCCGCCAGCCGCTCGCCACGACCTGGCTGCTACCGAGCTTTAAATCCAAAGTCCGCTCTGCATCGTTCCATGTTGCGCTTTGTCCACACGTTCGCATGTAAACAAGGCACCGACTTCACCACCCATCTCGGTATCGACTTTTGTGTCGATGAGCAAGCTACTGAATCTGGCGTTTATCAATCCATTCTGCCCATCCAAGTCTCTGTCAACGCCAATGCCGCTATGCAGCTGTTTCATGGAATGGATGGCTCGATCTCATTGACTAGAGCCTATCTATCGCTCTTCACCGCCGAGGAGGACAATGCCAAGGGAAAGGTAACGAGGCCCGCGCCAGCCATGATACAACAAGGACCGCTCCTCGACGATGTGGCCATTCCTGATACGACGATGCCTGGAATCTACGAATTCGGTCAGGATCTACTTCATTTGTGCTTCGAGCCGTTGCGTGACTTCGTGATGTTCAGGAGCAGCTTGATGGAGTTTATGAGAGAGGAATTTGAATTTGTCTGCCACTTGATGCTCTGGGAAGATAACACATACGACTTTCAGGACCCTTTGCCTTTTTGGGTGTCTTACCAAATATATGTTCCGCTCCGGCTTGTCAAAAGTGCTCTGTTTCCAGGCAGCAGCAAGCTCAGTTGATGTTTGGAGGTGCACAGTAACAGCAATACCCTGGCATCGACCACCTTCCGCATCTTTGAAAGTAGAGTCATGCAGTGGCCGGATGAGAGAGACCTGCACCCTTGCATGTGCCGTGGTCCAAGTCGGCATTCAACTTCTGTATCCAATGAGTGGTTCGACGGGTGCAACTGCTTAACTGGCCAGAGCGACCGAGAACACACATTCAGCTGCGCGTACCCAGCAGTGTCCGATGTTGCAATGAGTGAAGGGGTGTTGGAAGGAAGATTTGGCTGAAAGCTGTAATGGGTTCAAGACAAACACCAGTGCTACGGGTCATGTCTCAATGCCAGTTGGGGCGAGTTAACAGTCCGCGAAGATGACCGTCGCCCTGCCTCGCTCACCATCATCTCGGTGTTGTCATAGAAAGGGACCATTGCTCAAGATCGCAGGAGTGGATGACAACTCATGTGGCGACTGGCGGTAAAAGGGCACTTTCACGTCAAATCCTTCATGACGCCGGAAGAGTTGGACGTCGCAAGCAAACTTGGAGTCCACAGGGTAACTCTAGCCATGCAAGGTACCCTTACACACGGGTAGGTATGCTCTTGGGAGCCTGAAAAAGAAGTACTCCATAAGTTTGACTTCAAACCGCTTCGGAACAGCCGAGCTGGAATAGGGATGAGGAGCAGTCGTGCCCTCTCACATGGAGGCAAGCGTGAGGAGACTCATCGACCGCTTTCCCCTTTAGAGGCTTGACCTGGAAACTAGAGAAGCCTCTCGGCTAGGGAGTGCTGTGACTGGTGGTCATAGACTCATTTTGGTTCGGCTGTGAACAGCCTGTGCGATGGGGACAGCCGACGCTACGCTCTGGCGGGTTGAAATTGACTTCCCAGCAGCCCTGATGCATCCGCAGCTGCACTCTTTTCGCTTGGCACGAAAAGACACCAAGATGTGAGGACAGAAGGGCGTATACGGAGCGGCCCAAGCCTTCACCAATTACTTCATCTTTCACAGGGTCACTGCAGACTGGTGGCGCCGATCAAATCGGGGAACAGGTTCTCCGATGCGACGCAGGAACAATGGTCGTTGAGCGACAGAGGCGTCCACCGAGACCTTGCTTCCCTCGAGCTGAATCCGTCGCCCCGTCAAACACAGTTGTCCGAACGGGGGGCTTCGCGGTATCCGATGTTAGCACCTGCGTCCTGTCCATCTTGACATAATGTCTACACCGCCAGCGGCACAACATACGGTACAGAGCAAACTGCACACTGGCCGTTCGGGGTTCTGCTCCCCGTAGTGAAGCGATGACAAGCGAATGCCATCTCGCATTGTGCATGCACCTTGGCTGAATCCAGCAAGCTGAAGGCAGATCCCACGATCCAAGTGCCAGAAAGGGCTACTGTTCGAGGGGACTTGACTCAAAATTAATCGAGCCCAAGGTTACCCCCGGCTACGGAACGGCGGGAACCCCAGAAAAATCCTACCTGGGCGCCAGCCAGCCCACATGGCCACCGCCTGCCAGAGAAGGAGGTTGCCGAGAGGCCCGAGGTCGGTTAAAGCCTAAGATGCACTTGACCCCTAAAGAGGAAGCCACCAAGTTTGTTAGGTAAGACCAGCGAGTTATTAGTGCACCACGCCCGCGGGGTACTTCTCCCTGCAGCTGCCTGGGTTCAATGGTGCAATCTTCACCTGGGCGCCCCCCCCAACGCCGAGAGGTTGTCATGAAGCCCGAGAAGTGGCCTGTGCGCGATCGACTCCTGCGAGTCCATAGAGTCTAGGCTTGCGCCTCTCACGAATGTGGTTCCTGGGTGAATCCGTCACCCTGCATCAAACTCAGAAGGTGGTGGACTCACCCGACTCACAATGTCGTAACTTGAAGACGCGATTAAACTGGCACACAGTAGTGTTCCTGGGTCTCAGCCAAAGCATGCGGTCGGTGCGCCGACCGGGCTGCCTGTCGGGAATGTCAAATGATCAACAGACAGGTGTGCCCCCTTTCTGCAAGGGAGGGAGGGAAGAACAAACAAAGCAAGTGGGGAGATTGAATTGGTCACTCACCTGGCCAACCCTGCCGGTGGCGGCTCCAGCCAGTGTTCCCAGAACTTCCTTTTCCAATCCTACTGGAAATACGAGGTTGTCGAACGGCTTGAAGGATCCGAATATGCACAGCGACACGCGAAACTCCGGGACACTTCCGAGGATGAGTGTCTCCTTTGATCGAGTGCGCTACTCCTAGGGATCCACTGCCCAAAGGGGATGGTGTAGAGGGTCGTCGCTCACAGGCCCGATCCGACTGCAGAGTACACACTGGTACGTCGTCAATGACGCGTTGATTCCTCTTAGATTGAGAACAAAGTCACAACACTCCCGAGTGTGGAAGGCATCAGAGTTCAGGACTAGAACTAGCGCAAGTGCCACTGTTACAACGGAACCTATTTCCAGACAGGTGGAATTTACTTCCAGTACGTTCGTCCTTCCCGAGAGGAAGAAAGGAGGAGTGGAGTGGAACTAAGAGCACAGGCACACGATATCCTTTCTGCTCAGCAGATGATCCGGGCTGTCGCGTGGTTGACAGACTTGACAGAAGCGAGGGACGTGAAGAGAACGAGTACGTTATTCGAACTGGTCAAGAATTCTCCATCAGTCACACTTCGTTCCATGTGTACGAGTGCGAGTGCGAGTGCAAGTCCGAGGATGTGCTTGGTACACGATCTTATCATATTCCTGTCTAATTAATTGGCCTTCGCCTTTCACGATCTTGTACTCTTAGATCTGTGATGGTGATAATAACAGTGACAATATCAGTGATAGTGGAAATGGCGATGGCGATCATTACGCACTCTCCGGAGCAGTAACACTCCTATAATCAGTACTCTCTAATAGGATACGCGACCGTTCTGGTACTGTCGCGTCGTAAGTGGCCGTCCTCTTCCCGTACGAGAGATGACTAGCAAGGATGATGGGTCATAGTAATTTTCATCTTCATCCCTCATCTTGATGGACCTAGTCGGTGTCGATCCAGATCCAGATCCATCGGATCCAAATCCGACCAAGTGGATCAGAGAGCTGGGATCAAGAGGGATGGGATGGGATGGGCGTACCCATGTACATATCCTAGGACTCATCAATCAACTCATGTCAGATCATCACGTCTCGCTTCTGCGAGGATTCGTACTCGTACGTTGTGCTGTCTTACCTACTCACGGATCTGTTCTGTGTCGGTATTGTGGCGATGAGCGTCCACTCTACACTATACGCATTACATGCTTCATACTCAGTACCTGCCCCACCGACCTTCGGCGAGGACGTGGACGTGTGAGCAATGAGTAGTAAGGACCGAGCAGTACGTAGTATGTAGTGTTCATGTGGTGGGGTGGGTACATACTTGGTAACTCTGCACATCACCTTTCACGAGAGAAATCAATACAACTTAGTTACCTACCGAGTAGAAGGATCAGAGTGCATGATTCTGACGAGTACGAGGTAGACAGACCGGCCACATTGCAGGATGATCACGATCACGGTACACAGTCACAGTCACAATCACGATCACGATCATTGCCACTGTCATGGTCAGAGTGGTACCTCGTACTGGAAATGACTTCCCTGGAGGCAAGGCAAGTCAGGCGGGGCGGGGCGGGGCGTGGCGCAGACACAGAGAGACTCGTAATGGATCTCGCGTAGAGTGAGGGAGGGTCGAGTCCGAGTCCTCGTCCTCCAGACGCAGCACAGACTCCGTCGAGCGAGGCGAGGGGGATGTGTGTGTGTGTGTGTGTGACACAGAGAGGGAGAGGAACGGAAATATTAGCCTCGTCACAGTGCCAGACACCGGCGGGGCGGAGAAAGTATCCGTGAAGGTGGACCGTGGATGTGAGGTTGGAGGTGAGAGACACGCGGATGGAAAGTGTGTGGGGTGGCGGCCGTGCAGATGTCGAACTTAGATTGTACATACGAGTAGGACATACTGTGTAAGCACAGACAAGGAGACATTCACTCACCCGGGTGTCACTGGATGGGAGAAAGCTGAGTGAGAGAGCACGGAAGAGCTAAAGAAATGGCTGTACGAGGAGGCTCGATGGAGTTGCGTTGTGTGGGAACAGGTTGATTCCTCTCAGAACCCTGGCCCGCCCCCTGATGAATGTTTTTCGATTCCTTCTGTTCTGTTCTGATCTGCTCTGCTCTTCTGAAGCCCTCTCTTGGGACCATATGATAGATACTGGATACTGCTATGTGAACATAGGGAAAAGATGAGGAGAGTTCTGTGCCGTGCTGTGCTGTGCTCCCGGTGAAACCCGTTCGTCTGCCCGCCCAGTCAATGTAGGCAAGGTAGGTAGTAAAAGGAAAAATGGAAGTGAAGGTGGTGTGGTTCCATCGCCGTCCCTTGTTTCACCTGTGTCCGACAGGCCTCCCCCAAACACCAGAACTTTGAATCATGCCAATCGATGATGGTAACAGCTTGCTATCGCAACAAGAGTCGAGTCCATTCGCTCCCAATTCCCAACCCAAGGACACCATCAGTCGGGCGCCCAACCCGTTCTAAACGCTTGACTTGATGCATGATAGCATTCAACACCAGCAACAATAACAGAATCCATCGTGCAGGCAGGCATGCTGAGCACCTTTCTCATGACATTCTCATCCATGAACATGATTGTAGCCTCGCCGTTTTCCCCAAACCGTTTCCATTCTTGTATGAATGCAACGCACCGCCGATGTGGAAAGGCAAATGAACTTTTTGTGAGACCCGCGCCAGAAATGCATAGGACAAGACAGGATTAAAAGACTGTAATCAAACTTGGCTCCCTCCCATAAGCAGCAGACATGGATGGACACCCCCATTTCGTCAGCCTCGTTTTTCGTCAAATTTCGTAGTATGGTGTGATCAGGTATAGCTCAAGGCTCCCCGACAGGATGCCTTCATGTCCTCGTCGCTCTGCATCGAGACTCTTCTCTTCAGCGTCCTCGTCTGGTCGAATGATCCCACGTAGTTCTTGAGATCGTTCTGGGCTTGTTCAGACAACTTGGGACTGACAGGCCGCGAGGACACGGTCGAGAGCGAATTCGACGACACAGTCCGGTGTATGGAGAAGTCGTAGGCTGGTGCGAGGAAGAACCCCGTGGTGGTGGTGTTCATCGAGGGTCGGTGTGGAGAAGAGAAGAAGCTGGAGATGCTGGTGTCACGGGGAGAGGTGGATGGTGTCGAGGATGCCAGGGTGTATTGGTCGAGTTGGGTGAGACGGCATGCTGAGGAACAGAAGTTTGTGCCGTTGGTTTGACGATCGCAGGACAAGCAGAAGTCGCCGAGAAGGAAATCCATGTCTTCTGTCGTACGACGGTAGCAGGAGATGGTAGGGTGAGGCGGCTCGGAGCAGCGGGCGAGTCGTGGCAGTTTATATATTCCCCGGCAAGGGAGGGTGTTGCAAGGCCACAGGCTGACTTGGGCAGTGGGTTGGAGCCGTGTGGCAGTGGTGGGTGTCAACAGATGGTCACGCAGGCAGACTGGTATCTCATTCTCAGACACGGCTGACGTTTGATGTATATTTTGAAAAGGTTTGCCTCGATGCTAGGCCTGGAATGTCCGGGCCGGGGGGCACTGATGATTCATAGACGTCTGGGTCCAAGAGGGTGTGTGCGTGCGTGTGTGAAGGGAAGGCTGTCTGGTGATGGGAGGAACGAATGTTTATCAGAAATGCAACCAGCGTTGGAAGCGTGGAGGTGGAACGCAGCTGGGCAAAAAGAGGGCAGTCGATGGACCGGGAGGGTGCCTGAAGAGGAATAACGCTGGTGTTTGAGGGCTGCAGTAGCCTGGAAAGACAAAAGAGGGGAAAAGCCAGGCTTTGAGTCAATGCGGGTCCACCACCGCAGGCTTCAGGCTCTGGCTGCAGGCTTCAGGCGCTGCGCTTTGTCCACTGCGGCCTTTTCGCGCCCACGGTCGACGCCGTGGTGTGAACACCACCAGCACTGCACAAAATTTCATCCTCGTCCAGATACGAGGCTCATCGCTACCTACCCACCGCGGGTCGTTCGGCCTGAGGCCTCTTCCTTGCCCTTCCCTCTCCCAGGGCCCTCGTACCGCACCGCATCAACCTGCTCCATCACGAGTGGACATGGCGCGAGTCGAGCGCCAACATCTGGTCTGCTCTCACTGGAATCTGCAGCTAAGACGAATTCATGGTCGCTATGAACCAGGGGCCCCAATCCTGGCCGCTCTGTCGCCCACGCAATCAAGGCACCACCCAATCAACGGGGCGTGTTGCTATCTCGTTTGAGAACAGGCTTAGACCAGCACCTCGTAGTCCATCCTCGCTTGTTCGAGGTATTCACAACTCTCGCCAAGAGGGCTCATACACTTTCTCCGACTCCGCTGGACACACAGCACGGGAGTCGTACGCTTTGATGCCGGCCAGGAATCACCAGACGCCTCCTGTACACCCACCCGGGCACCTATTCTGTACCTCGTACGTGGTCGCTTGAAACACTGCTGCTCATCAGGCCTTGCTCAGCCCTAGCGGTATCCTCCGCCCTTACAGCCGCTGACACACATCTTATGGGCGAGTACCCGCCCGTGGTCATGCTCGGTGATCCGAGTGTGAGATCGGCTCGTTTCTTTCCACCACTTCGACAGTGTCTTGACTGCCTGAGACCCAAATCACCCGGATTGGTTTCTACGGCTCCAAGAATATGCCCGCGCTCATCCCGTTTTGTCGCTCTCCCAGGTGTTAGTGCTGCAGCTGAACCCGGCCAAGGGACGGACCTCGCCCTGGGGGTAGGACTGATTGGCCAACCGTCATGCAGTCCTCCCACACCATCAAATTTGCGTGCCAGAGCTTGTAGGACAAGTCCATGTCCTCGGCCAATTCTTGGTCGAGGGCGTGGGATGTCATTCGGTTGTAAGTGGTTCTTGCCTGGAGGCCTGCAGGGAAACACTAAGACCACTCCAGACGTGCACGGTATGTATCAGATTTTTTATCTGCCTTTCAGCACAGGTCAACAACGTGATACCCACATGGCGACGCACGAGCTGAATTCCTCCAGGGTCCTCACAAAGGCTTCGAAGCCTGAAACGTGTTTCTGGTGTTTCTGGAATGCTGACAGCCGTTCCAGGAATGTTGGTTCTTCTGGCCTGGTCCTTCAGGCTTCAACAGACCACGACGTCAGCCCACAAATTCCACACAACGGCTTTCCCGTCGCAGCCGAGCCCACAAATCTCTCGACTCGTGGAAGGATCCGG
Source organism: Phialophora expanda (assembly GCA_016109585.1). Classification (NCBI taxonomy): domain Eukaryota; kingdom Fungi; phylum Ascomycota; class Eurotiomycetes; order Chaetothyriales; family Herpotrichiellaceae; genus Phialophora; species Phialophora expanda. Next base: position 269,422 of record JADWPR010000029.1, read on the forward strand.
CTAGCGCTCGGTCTGATGCAGTAGTTTCATGTTCCTTGCGGATTCCAGTCAGTGTGGGGTTGAGCTTGAAGCGCTGCTCTGCACTATGACCTTGCGACATCTCTAGTGGCTGTTGTGTGCGACTCGGGCATCGAGGAGAACCAGATGTTACAATGACTCGTCGACGCCTCCCTGCCCGACGACACGGATTGCTACAGAGCCAACAAGAACTGCGTTCCCGGACACACACAGCGCCATAGGAGAGTTCTCCAAGCTCCTAACCCGCCGTCTCGCACATTATTGTTAACCTGTTCTTTCCCCCAACTTCAGTGGCGTGCCCGCTAACACCACTCAAGGTTCACGACCATGGCAGGAATCACGCGCCCGATCTAGCTTGTGCCGACAATGGCCTTCACTCGAAAATTGACAGGTCAGATACGCTAATTTCCATCCAACCCCGCGTTCTCAACGGCTGCCAACAGCAACATCGTTTCATATGGTTTGGAACGCTTTACTTGCTTCGTGTAACACCAGCGTCTTTTACCCCACACCAACTCGTCTGGCGCTAAGCCTTCGCCTCCCTCTCTCTGTGGCTGAAAGTGTTTAGGGGTTCTTTCACCCATCAGTGGTGCTACGACTAGGATGGCGCATTGGCAACGCCTCCACAATCGAGAGGACTAAGACACATGTCAGTATCCCCATATCGTCGGCCAGATCTGCAGGCGAGATTGACATATCACTGTCTATCAAGCTCGATATCACTCGGTCCCCTTAGAGGTCCCGCCGAACTGACCGTGAGCGACAGCGATTACCCGTTGGTCGCGCCGATCATTTGACATGGTTTGTGCTGTCCTCGAACTCGGACGGCCAGCTGCATTTACACCAGCCCGACCAGCATTGTCCCTGGTTGTCTAGGTCCCCTACCTCCATATCGATGCCGAACCATCCGGCATGTTCTTGGCTCGCCACTGTGTCTGAAATTGATTTCTGGTCCACGCTGATTGATGGTGCCGACCCCACGGCATTGCTCGCAAGCAGAAAAGAGATGGCACAACCTGCTGCTTAGCGGCCACCCAAGTCTGTTGAGATTACTCCGTAGCCTGGCCGCCATGAATTGCTACAGGCTCTGAGAGCCCCTGGCTAAGACGTTGTCCCCTTTGACCTTGCAAGACTTGCGCCAGAATTTTGCGATAGTTGTGCTCGGGCGAAGGTGTCTCACTGGCTCGACCACATGGGCTAACGCCACAAAAGGGGAGATCAGCAGCGCCTAACCATGTCCAAGGAAATTGCGACATGCAGTGTGAACGACCTGTGCACGACATCCGGAGAAAGATGTCATCCGACTCAAATACGAACGGAGTAAAGACCCTGACCAGCATTTTGGAGGCCAGCCCCGGGACACGTTGCTTCTGTAGAGTGCCAGAGCTGCCAGTGGAGGGAGATTCACAACACCAGCCACATGCATAATCCGGATCGTCCTTCCATCCTAGACCGGCAAATGGGGTTGTGGGAATGTGTGGCGAGTGCGAAGGAGGATCTCCCGGAGAAATGTGCAGGCCCGGCCGTTCCGTGGGGGCCGTATCCCTCCGAGGCTGGTCCGGATGCTTGTGTCTACCTAGCGCTGACCTGTATCTCCGTCTCCAGCCTTATGCATCGATTTAGCTCTCACCTTATCTGGCACTGACGTGATACAGACATCTCCTGAGGCCAAGCTGCTTTGGACTTTTGTTCGCGAGGACGGGCAAGAAGGGCTAGGCACCGACGACCGAAATGGAAGAGTCGCGCGAGAGCCTTGCCTACCCAGATGGGAAGCTGAGCGGTCTTCCGCCGTTCACAATGTGATCCCTTACATAACGGTGCGTGAAGGTGTGCATCACATTTCCTAGACTGGCAAGGAGTTCATTCCACATCCAAGATGGGTGGGATAGCTGCACGCCTCGGTCAGATGTCCAGGGCTCAAATCTACTAAGGGGTGCCGCAAAGCTCTGCCCTGCGTCAAGCCTGCGTTGTGACAAGGGCACACCAAACGCTTCACATCCAAGGGAGTATAGTCCGGCTGATGCTGATGTACGAAGAATTTGTGACAGATGCGAACAAAGAAAGAGAGCCGTGCATGGCCGAGCCCCGATGCATTGCGCGTTCGGAATTCCATGGTACGGCCGACATGGCTCGAGCTTGCAATCGACTTTGTCCGTATCAATGAATATCATGTGGACTCTGCATAGGGCTCTACAGGAGGTGTGTGTCACGTTCACGGCTTACAAACACGCCGTCCCGGTGAGTACGTTACCCATTCTCAACACTGCAAGCGACGTCGATGCTGACCACAAACAGCTCTAATTTGGAGTTCCACCCCTTGGCGAGATTGAAGCTGGGCGCTCTCATCACCTCCGCCCTTCCGCAAGGTCTGAGTTGACGAGCTCCGTACACCACACCCTTTCAAAGAGATTCGACAGTCGATGGCTTCGCTGGCACCAACTTCAGCCTCAGATGACGACGCGGAATGATAGCGGTCCCACCACGTTCTGACTACAAAACTAAAACGGTACTTCGGCACCATGGACAGAGCGATGATAATCACGTCGCGCCTCAAGGCGTGGGGGACGAGGCTGCAGTGTCCAAGTCTAGAACGTCAGCTCGTTGTGGTCACGAGTTCTTCCCATCCGGATCCGCATTCCCTTGCATCAACCTCAGCAACCACCTTAGCTACTATTCTCGATGTACGAACACACATTTGAGAGATCGAAAACGGATGGCGGCATTGACCTCACATTCCTAGCCTCATTAGATCACGAGGTCCGGCGGCTCAGGTGGCTGACCATGTGTCTCGTCCCTTCCCGCCACGGACCCCCTTGCAGGAGTTTCACCGCCTCTTCCACTTCGCAGCAATGCCCCATGTCCCCAAGAAGGGCACGGCCGCACGAATACGACGGCTTGGTCCACAAGACGTTGCGACACTCGGGTCAGTCTTATGAAATCGAGCCGAGGATATTCGTACTCCTACGATCAACCCTGATATCTACCCCGTATGTTCATTCGAGTAACCTCAGTGGAACCCCATCTGCCAGCACAGATTGGTGAGCAGGCCTTCTCGTAATCTTGAATCAAACGATCGGACCCCCGGAGGGAAACAGCGTCAAGATCACACCAAGACAAGACCTGAAGTGACAAAACGAAACGTACCACTTTTGTCTACAATCCGGAGCATGGTGATGTGTTTGATACTCTCTACAGTACATGCGATCACGCCGTCGTGGAGGCCTGACACTCACACAGCACCTAGAAGGTGACGGAACGTCTAAAAGGTCGCACCAATCCATACGCGTGCCTGGAGTCAGTCGACTTGTCCCCGATATCTACTCATCAGGTGCTCTCCTCGACTTGATCACCATCCACCATGTAAGTATAGCGGTCTATCTCCTCTGAGCCATCCTGAGCCTCCCACGGCAGCTTCACAAATCCATTCCATGTCCAGCCTGTCGTTGCGACTCCCTAAACCATTCCTTCCAACACTTACTCAGCTACTCGTGCCATGTCATGTCACGGACGTACAGTTTATCGTGTCCTTCACAATTTACAAGCGTTGTGAATCGTGAACCGTGAACCGTGAAACCCGGAGGGCATATATCCGTTTCTCTACTTCGACACACCAACACTTCAGGCGAACACGGTATCCGATCCAAAGCATTAGGAGCTTACTTACCTACCCAGCCGGGGACGCTCAGCTCCCTGTTAGGATGTACCACCGCCACTAGGAATACTGGGACATATCCCGCTCGTATGCACACGAACCGGCACTCTTCTACCATGGCACAATTATGGCGGTGGGTATGGTATGGCATGGTATGCTTTCCTGCGGGCCCCGCCGAGTCCATACCGTGTCCGTCGCTGTCTCCTGGAAGTTGAATGGCGCCCCTCTCCGTTCCTTTCCTCTCGTCGCTCGGACTTAGCCTTCGAACCCAGACGACGAACATCTACATACATGCAAGCTAGAAGGTCATACGGGGTCTAACCCGACCCACGAGCGGAGAGATACTGTGATCGTCGGATAAGCTCTCTGATCGTGACACCCGCCGACGGACACAGTGACGAACGCTCCGTGTACTCAGAAGAGAAAAGACCGGGATCGCGAATAGCGCGCGGTCTTGGTGATTACGTTCATGCATACAGATACCTTGTCGTATAGTTCGAATATAATCCTGATGTAATGGAGCTGGCTCAGAAGCTGGAATCAGTGCACGTCCTCCCTCTCCTGACATCGGAATCAGAATCGGGATCGAAATCGTTCGAGTGAAATCCCCATCGTCGCATCCCGCATACAGTGAGTGACGTACCTACACAAGGATAGCACACAGCACACAGCACACAGCACACAGCACACAGCACACAGCACACAGCACACAGCACACAGCACACAGCACACAGCATACAGAATGCAACGAATGATGGGCTCCAAGTAAAACATATCGTGTCTGTTCTGCCTCATGTGCCTCGTATCACTGGCAGGCAGTCCCGCCGACTCCTCGGATGAGCCGACTCAAACCGACGGACAAGAGTTAAGACCGAGACCAGAACCAGGACCAGGATCAGGGCAGAGACAGAGACAGAGACAGAGACAGAGACAGAGACAGAGACAGAGACAGAGACAGAGACAGAGACAGAGACAGAGACAGAGACAGAGACAGAGACAGAGACAGAGACAGAGACAGAGACAGAGACAGAGACAGAGACAGAGACAGAGACAGAGACAGAGACAGAGACAGAGACA